>JBBMKE010416129.1:0-11237 GCA_037834125.1 Lippia alba | reverse complement strand
TATTATTATTATTATTATTATTATTATTATTATTATTATTATTATTATTATTATTATTGTTGTTGTTGTTGTTGTTGCTGTTGCCGCAACTTATAGTACTGCTGTAAGATTAGCCGTTCTTATTTTTTTTTGGAAAAAAGCCACAAGGCAAAAAGATCACATTTCCTTGGCAATCGTATCTGCCATATCCTGGGGTGGCTCAAGCCAAACACTATCAGAATGCAAATCGTCTCTCTTTTTTGCGAGAAAATCAACATGTTCATTGAAATTACGTCTAACATGACTAACTTTGATCTTCCAAGCTTAACACATAAGCTTCTTGCAATCAACAATAATATTATCCAGCGGGTATTTGTTGAATCTGTTGCTCTCAATCACATTAACAACCACAATCGAATCAATTTCCACTTTAAGCTTAACAATAATGTGCCTTCCCCAAGCTAAGCGCAATCCTTTCCTTAGAACAAGTAACTTAGCCACTGTGATGGTCGTATTGCCAATTGTATAAGCATAACCCACAATCCATTGTCCCTGTGAGTCTTTTCGCTTAATTGGAAATTGTTCCTTCTTCTTCTCCTTCTTCTCCTCCTCCTCATCATCATTATCATCATCATTAGCAACTAACTCGATTTAATAAGTAGTTACATGTCCACAGTCCATATGCGAAAACTTAAAGTAATTTATGAAATTAATGTAGAATTTAAAAGATATATATTGTTATAATTTTTGTTTTTGGCTTGATATACATATATAATATATACTAGCAACTCCGCACATTCGATGCATGTACAAATAAAAAATTATTAGTATGTTAATATATTAAAATAAAATTTTATTAATTTATATTCTATAATTATTTTTAATATAATAATTAAATTACGACAAATATATCGCATAAGATAGAATGTGAAATTATAGAATAAATAAATAAAAGATTACGTGATATTAAAGAGAGTTTAATCACATTACCCGTTCTATCACATTTATTTATTATAAAAAATTATAATTAATTAATTGCTAAATTATAATAAATAAAATATTAACATAATGTGAAATTAAAGAGAGCTTAAGAGATAATATGTGAAATGATAGAATAAATTAATTAATTAATTAAAATACAAAGAGAAGCAAAAAAATCTAAAAATCAAAGACATTAAAATAATTTCTATTTACTCTTAATATAATAGTATAAATAATAGAGTTATTTACATCACCCCCTGTGTAACGTAAAATGGACAAAAAAATCCTGTGTTACAAATATTAACACAAAAAATCCTTTTTTGAAAACACAGATTTTTTGTGTTAATTTTTGTAACACAGGGTTTCCATACAAATATTTTGAAAACACAGGATCTTTTGTGTTAATATCTGTAACCAGGATTTTTTTTTTTTTTGCTCATTTTACCTAACACAGGGGTGAAATATGTAAATAACTCATAAATAATATCTTTAGCAATAAATGGTCCAAATCAACACTCATCCTATATCTGACATAACTTACAATATAAATAATTAGATTGTCGAATAATCCAATGGTTTTGGTAGCATTCATGGATCTTAGACATTGGATTGGTTTCTAAGACGTATATACATTGTATTATACCTTCCTGTAGGAACAAATCTCATCAACTAAGAACAAATTTTGACTTGGATTAATATAACAAATGTTTGTCGGATGGCACTAAGTGCGCACGACCTAGCTAGGAAGGTGATATTCGCTATTCTGTTAGCTTCTTTCCAAAGTTCTTTTCGGGCATATGTCGCCAAATGTTTATTATTAATCCTTTGGTCATCATGATCTAAGACGTGGAATATTGCCATAACTCATAATTCAAATTCTTTGTTGTTGTGTCCACCAACTTGGCTTAATAAAATGCTTGGGATAATAAACAAATTTCATAAAGGTTTGTTGACCATACATGTTTTTAAATTCATGTGTTGGTGAATCATACAAATAATATATAGAGAGAAAGGGTAATTCTTGCTCAACTTGGTTTTGTCGGGAATGAGTAGGGATGTAACCAAGCCGAGCCGGCTTGGCTCGAGGGCTTTCAAGCCGAATCCAAGCCATTTTCTTTTGGGCTCGTGGCTCGCGAGCCACTATATTTAAATAACAAAAATAATATATTAATTTATATATATATAAATAGTTAATTAATATATAATATTATATAAATATATTGATTTTTATACAAAATTAATTTAAAATAATATATTTATTATATATTTGTATATATATTAGATTAATACATATAAAAATATATTTAATAATTTAAAAAATAAATTTTTAATCAAAAATATTATATTTTTCCCGAGCCTTGAGCCAGAAGAAAAAAAAATGCCAAAGCTCGTCTCGGCTTGTCTACATGCCTAGTTGCAGCTTCTTGAAAAATTGGTTTTTTTTTGTCTCGGAATCAAATTGGGTACTATCCGGTAAAAATTGTAACAGGTATAACTGAGACTGTTCATATAATAATATCAACTTTGGTAGAATTATTGCGCCCAAATGCCTTTGCGGGACATTTTTGGACAATAAAATATAATTAATTGTATAGAAATTCTTGCATTTTTACCACAACAGCAAGGTATGGGTTATATGATTATATAACTATCTCTCTATAGTTCTTGGTCCCAGAGACTGGTTCATTCACCAATTAGAGTGGTGAAAGCTACGTCAACGTAATTAATTTCCTAACCTAAGTTGTGGCGAAATTAATAATGATCTCCAAAAAAAAAAAATTAATAATGATCTCTCCAGTCTCCATGCGTGTTATTAATCTTAATCTCATTAATTAATCATAAACCAATAAACTTTCTTATGACATTGTCACTTTATTTATTTTATTGTGCCAATTTGTCACTCAACTGGTGAAGAAATTATATATAATTTATACATACACATTCTTAATTAATCAAAATATCATTTTCCAATGCATTTTTAATAAAATTCCAACACATAACACCTCCCCCGACAAAGGTATTGTCCTGGATAAATTATTCTATATATATGAAACTGTTTCTTTGAATTTCTCCTTTTTTTGAAATTTAAAGATTAAAATAATGATTTATATAAATATATCATCACGGTTTAAATTAATTAAAAATGGGCATTATTATGGGAGGAAGCTGACGTTTGTGCTATGGAAAGAATGTGTCATAAAGAAAAGGCAAGTGGGAAAAAAGAATAATATCAAACTGGAAAAGTTCAGTAAGTAATTAGAGTCAACACCAAAAGTTTTCAGATTAAGAAATGGCACGGGAATTATATTATCATTAACATTAAGAAGAAGAACTATTAGAAAAGTCGTGTGTAAAATATTTAAATTGAATTTTTATAAGTTTATAAACCATCTTATCATTTGCTGGCCTTCCCTTCAAACCGTCCGTCCAATTATCACATTGGAAGATTTAGTTTGTAATACTAGATTCTTTTTGTTGTTTTTGTGGTGAATTACGTACATTCTGATAATTGCTGAAATTTTATACAAATTTTAATATGATTTAGCAGCCTAGATTGTTTATTATAAGTCATATTTAGAAGTTTTGGTGGCGAGGTGAATTTATAAGTATTAATTTTAAAATTTTTAATTGTGTCAATAATTTCATACCGATCAGTCTGATTAATTGTTAGTATTATAAATATATAATTTCTGATAAAAACAAAAATATTTGAATCTCTAATTGAGTTTGATGAAGGGGTTTTAATTTAGTGCTGATTGGTTCAAAAAGTCTTTTGGAAAAAGATTTACGAGACTACTTGTTAGAAAAATCATCTGCAGAGAGTTTTACCTATAGTTCGACTCAAATCTAATTAAATGAAATATAGAACAAATAAAATATATAAATGATCATAGAGAATAATGTAATTTACCCTAACTAATAACCTAAGCGAACAATTTAATTCTAAAACAACGTATTCAACGTAACTTTCTAGTTTCTACCTAACTTTTGTGAAGGTAACAACGTAAACAAGGAGAAAAAATAGTTCATAATGAGTCAAAATTCTAAAACATCACTTTCCCTTGAAACAGGTCACCTATCTTCTTTTTTCCACCAATAAAATTTGTCGGTGGGTGTTTTGCAAAATAAGGAAAATTCCTTTCCTATTTTATAAGAAATCTTTTTATATAAATTATAAATAGACGTTTTCAGACTTTAGATTACTCGTGAATCACGAATTTAATAGCACACTAGCAAAATTTTCTTAAGCTTTAAAATTTAAAGATATCAAAATGGTTATGATAAGCTAATAAATTCAAAGTCAATGAATGAATATATGTAAAGAGAGAGTACTGAAAATAAATAAAATAAATAAGAGACTTTGTAATGTTCAGAATTAATCTAGACATGTTTTGAGTGATAGAATTGGTAAAAACGGAATTAACAACTTATAAATCTGTTGCAATGAACAGTGTAATGGAATACTTTCATCGCATTATTTCCGCGCAAAATTCGCACTATTAATAATAGGGTTAATTTTCTTTTACAACCCAACGTTTTAAATATTTTGTATTTTAGTATTTATATTTAAAATTTTATATCTTAGTATCCAATCTTTGAATGTTGTAGCAATTTCCGATCAATAAGGAAATGATGCGTTTATCGACCGACTAATAAAAAAATTAAGCGACTAATAAAAAAATTAAGTGTCCAACGTGTCATTTTCTTATTGATCGGAGACACTTAAGTGCAACAAAATTAAAAATGAAATACTAAAGTGCAAAATTTCAAAGCTTGGGCACTAAAATGCAAAAATATCAAAAGATTGGGGTGCAAAATAATACTAACCCTTAATAATAACTGCAAACCAAAAATTGAACACGAGACATCTAAAACATCGGGAAATTATGAAAAAATCCTCAATTGTGGACTCAATTTTTATTTTGCTCCCCAGGTCGAAAATTATTTTAGTTCACTCCCCATATAAGAATCAAAATTTGAGTTTACTCCCCAATCTAGGCAGCAAATACGGCATATTGCGATTTAGATACGCGATATCACGATTTGAATACGCGACCTACTCCCCCAATCAAAACTGAGGAATCACGTATTCAAATGGTGATATCGCGTATCTAAATCGCAATATGTCGTATTTGCTGTCCAAATTGGGGAGTAAAATCAAATTTTGATTTTCATATGGAAAGTGAGCTAAAAAAAAATTTCGACCTGTAGATCAAACTAAAATTTTTTCAACTCATAAGGAGTTTTATAAAAATGCCCCCAAACACTAAAACATAATATAAAATCCCTAAATTACACCTCTTGATATTTTCTAATTATACACATCTTGATACATTTCAAGCAATATCCGATAATAGTTGCATATGAAATTAAATACGAGACATCTTAAGCGTGATATGTAATTCTTGAATGACATCTTTTAATACTTTTCAAATAATTAATATTATTTTCATCAATGATAGTTACGCCCCAAATTAAATACAAGACATCTTAAGCATAATATCGAAATCTCGAATCACACCTACTAATACTTTTCAATTCTTCGTATCAATAATAGTTGTATATATATCAAATTAAATAAGAGAATCTTAAATATAATACCGAATTCCCAAGTTATACTTCTAGGTATTTTTTTTATTTATACACCTCTCGTTACTTTTCAACCTTTTGCGCACATAATCTTACTAATTTTTTAATTCAATTTGCGAGAATTACGTTATCATTTAGGGTTTTCGTTGCATGCAATCTCTCAGTGTTACATCTACCTAACGCAAAATAAGATGCATCGACATACTCTCATAGATTCTAAAATGATAGTTGGTGTTGCAGGCATTTTATCTACAGATAAAATTATTTCTTACTTTATAAGAAGATTCTTGCATCATTGATGAATATTTGAATTAACTGCAGTTCAAATATCTTTATTTTTCATAAATAACATGCAAATAACATAAAGGTGAGATAAAAAGTGGATTTGGACTGCAATTAACTTTATTTATTTATATATGCCAACAAAGGTTGGTTCAAGTGCTTAATGTATTCCTTTTCAAAGGCGAGGTCTCGGGTTCGAATTCCGCTTGGGTGTGCGTGTTTAAAAATAAATAAAAAATATATATTTATATCAAAGATATATAATGTATTTAATCAAGGGGTAATTAGTAATTTTAAGTATCAATAAGAAATCTTAATTTACCTCTCAATGCTAAAATTTTTATTAGTTTCTCATTTTTAAACTTTCATTTTTATTTATTCCTCAAAAGTTTAAATCGACTGTAATAACTTTAATTTTTTTTTCCTTTCCTTATTCTTTGTTTTTCATTTTCATAAGTCAATTTTAAACTCGGGTATTTTAACTTTTCAAATAATATTCTAATTTTAAATTTGAATACTTTTAACATTTCTTAATAATATTTGAATTATAAACCTAGGTATTTTGAGTTTTATAAACAATACTCTAATTTAAAATATAAGTATTCTAACTTTTACAAACAATACTCTTTTTTTTTCTTTTTTTCCCCATACTTTAGTTTTAAGTATGAGTACTTTAACTTTTATAAATAATATTCTAATTTTAAATTTGGATGCTTTCATGTTTCTGAATAATACTTTAATTATAAATGTTAATATTTCAACTTTAATGAATAATACTCTAATTTGAATAGTAAATACTTTAACTTTTATGATACTCTATATAATTTGGATGCTTTATAATTTTAAATAATACTTGGAAATATAAATCAATAATTAATTTTTACCACCAAATTAAATCCACCTACACAGGGAAAAATAAGTATCAATTTTTACATTAAAGTCCTAACATTGGAGAGTAAACTAAATTTTTTCCCACTATTAAGTACTTGACACTCATTGTCCGTTTAATCAAAGAATTAGCAGTTGTTTAAGAATTTATACCAACGGTTACGAGGTAAGTGTGAAGCATTCATCTCATATTCTCATTAGTACACAATTTGATCCAACTAGCTCCAAATTAAAATTACCACACAAATATATTAAATATGAATTGTCAAGATTTTTTTTTCAATAATTAATGAGGATTGCGTGGCTCGTGTTTGATTATAAATTGTTGCTAAACGCATGGCTAATATCTCATTATTGTGTCGTAACTGTTCAGGAAAATCAGTTCCACATTCAAGAGTAGGTAAATATTCTAAAATAAAGCACATATCACCGAAATATTAATTGATAAATATAGTATGACAATGCTAGTATGAGGAATTAGTTTGTGTTTAATTTTTCAAAGACTTTTTGAAGTTGATATAATAATGAGTTTAGTTGAAATAGCGTGGGGAGCCATTTGATCCCTCAAACAATTTTAATTGTCCCAAGTTTAAATTCCGACCTGATTAATAAACTAAATCAATTGATAGAACCGTCTTTGATCCCTCAAGCAAGCTCAATGGTCTAAAGTTTAAATTCCGACCACGTTAATTTAATTGACAGAATGGTCTCCATACATTATTATTCTATGTGGAATAAGTTAATACCCAAGCACGCTCAAATCGAAATAATTGAAAGACAACTTGAAATATGACATTTAGACGCCAAACAATCGGAATTAACCTAAGATTTGGACAAGATACAACTTGCTATAACATCATACAAATAGTACGTTTTTGGCCTAACTTATTCGAAAAACTAGTTTGTAATGTGATGATTGTCAAACATTATTAACGAAAACAAAATAAAAAATAAAAACTATCAAAAAAATAATAATGAGCAGCTACACCAATGCACATTGTTTAACCTCTTCTTCACACAATATAGTTAGATTAGCTATATAAGCAAGTCATATGATCCTTAATTATTCAGATAAATTAAAAAAAACTGATTAGAGAGATAAATATACTTACATGTCAAATAAATAAGGAAGTTTAAGATACGTTTAGATTTTATTTTATTTCATTTACTATGTATTAATTGACACGTTGAGATTAAGTGATACCTACTTGGATTAAATTAGGATATATTGTCAAGGCCACAAAGACTTAAAGAATATTATATGAAGGAATTTCTAAATTCTTGAGAAAACTGAAGTATTATTTATGGATAAATGAAGATTTTAGTACATGCCACGAGGATATTATATATTTTTCCTTGTATGACAAGTACTCCAACTATACAAGAATTAGAATAATTAAAGTAGAATATGTCCAACCAATTAAATGTGATGATAATTTTCTAGATGCTAATCGTTTGTTCTTTGTTCCACTCTAACATAACTAACTACTCTCTTACTTTGACAAATTATTGGAGTTTTGTCAAACTGAGCTAGTAACAGAACCGACAGAGCTAATAATCTTCAAGAATTCGGACCGACGGTAAAAGTTCTGTACCTTAATAATCCAAACAAAATTGAAATAAATATGATTTGAAACAAAACAAAATAATGTTGCGAGAGCGATTATGGTACTATACCCTAACTAATTCACAAGAGTTTGTGTATTAGAGTGAAAAAAACACCAACTTACGTGGTGTAACAACTAAGCGATCTTAATTAAGAGTTGTTTCCGCAAGAAAAGAGTTTTACACACTTGAGATTCGAGTTATGATTCACGAGTACAAATATAATAATATAAACACAATACAATACAAATATAAAGATATAATATTTTTTTTAAAAAAAATTTACGTAATAAGTATTTGATACGACAATATAATATTTTTGAAAATGTTCTGGAGTCTGGTAATATGAAATGGATTTAGACAAACATGCAAAAACAGAACATTGTTAATGTATATATGGTTATGAAGGTAAGTGAATAATGCAGATATTCAATACTAAGTGTGGTCATTCTCATGCTCATACATAAATACCAAAAATTTAATGCTATTATGCAATTTATAATAAATGCATAAACATATCTTTTGGTATATAAGCTAAAAGTTTGTCTCTGTTTAATATTATCATATACTTATTCCCGTAAATTTTCAACATTAATATAAAATACTAAACAAATTCTTTAAATAAAAAAAAGAAAAAGAAAAACAAAGCTATCGTTGCTTAATTCAATTCTTTTACTTTGATCTTCATTGCTTTTTACTGAAGATATGAAGAAAATAAATCGAGAAATATGTTTGATTCATTTCCTCGGCATTTCGGACCAAGGTAATGCTGCATTGCTATAATAATAGCATCCATTTCCACGTTCACTTCGTTCCTCTATTGCCCTTCCCATGTTCATTAATTTCATTCTTTATTTCATTTCATTATTTTCTGGATTCTTTCTTTAGATCTCCAATTATAAGGGTCTTCACACCCTCACACGAGAAAGGAACTGAGAGGAAGGAAATCAAGTGCTCAACGGCTGCTACGGGAAAGACATGTCTCTCACAAGTCTACAAAGAATTCACCTTCAAAGCCTATGATAGGCACCGTAAGAATTAAATTTCATACCTTTGAGCAAATCTGCTCCTCCAAAACAAATCGAACCCTCGTAGGCAAATCACGTCGTATATGCCTTAAAAAATAAGCCTTCCACGAGAAGTGCATGAGAGAACGCTTGAAATGATTAAGTGTTAGAAAATAAAGTCAGAGTTGTTAAGTGTTAGAAAATAAGGTCAGAGTTGTTAAGAGGGAAAAAGGCTTTCATCCCTAAATTCTATCACAACTACAGAGGCTAAGTATAAAGTCATTCAACCATGGATTTAATATTCGGTAGGTAGCACCAAAAACATGACGTAAAATAAACTACAGAAGCATGATGCAAGAAAAGATAAATTAAATCAAGTATACACTATCCTACAAAAGTATCATAATCCAATATTCCCACACATATTTCTTGGTAATCAGAGGTCCCCAGAAATGCTTTAATCTGCACAAGTGAAAACATCAACTAGTAATTAACTGTTTTAACAATCTGTTAGCACGATAATCGTCGTTTAATCCACGAATCAGAGACACGGGTGGTTACTGGCAAGTAGGTTTAAGCCTGCCTAATGACACAATACAAGGAACCTATATTCCCACAAAGGGACAGATGGTCTCTAATCTCAAGGTCAAATCATGATTAGTGAATAATTAATCACTAATTAATTAAACAAGGCTAACAAATATCTGATCTTTAATACATTTCTACATCCCGTATAATTTTTTAAGCGGGGAGGGAAGTACTTGATTCATACATTCATTTTTAATATTCATTTTAAACTCCACCTAATCCTTCCTTTAAATTGATGTACTCTGGTATCACAAACCTCATAACAAAGTCTTCTCGTCATTCATTTGTGCAGATTGCATAATATTCTTCGTTGAGAATAAAAAAGAGAATAGAAAAACTTACGTTTGAGCTTCGCTTGTCGGAGAAATGGGTTGCAAGAGATCGGATAAGCCGAAGCAGAAGCACAGGAAGGGGTTGTGGTCTCCTGATGAAGACCTCAAGCTCAGAAACTATATCACCAAGTATGGCCATGGCTGCTGGAGCTCTGTTCCCACCAATGCCGGTAAGTTTACCACTTTCATCATTTTCCGTCACATTAAGGAATTATACGTATGGAAGCATATAAACGAAATTTTTGTTTCAGCTAAGATATTGTTATTAGTCTTAAGTCTTAACAATATAATGCTAAGTGTTGTGAAACAAGATCATTGATATTCTGGTCTGTTTCGCCGAAAACCTCATCAGGCAACTGCTTTACTGTCTGACTATGTCATTTCGTGCGTGTGTGTGTGTGTGCGCGTGTGTGCGACTATTTCTATTGAGGTAATTAGCAGAGTCAAGAATTTATCCCACAATTACGTGGGAAATTTGAACGAATACTAATTAAATTGCTTTAAGCATGCTTAAGACTTTGAATAGTCATTGTTTATTGACAGTAATGTACCAAAAACAATTACAAAAATCAAAATTTCCATAGTCTTCACCTAATGATTTCTCTACTATCATATACGGATTAGTCATTATCGTCACACTAATTAAACAAAGGCTTTTTCCTTGCAACCAGACGTAAACAACAAAAGAATCCTATGTTACTACTGAAGGATGCCAGATTGAGATTGACACAACCCCTTAAATTCTGTAATTTTTATAAGTCGAAGAAAAAACACCAGTGTATTTGACTCATTCCAGTCATCTTAACATTTTTACTGCTCGAGTGCAGGTTTGCAAAGGAATGGGAAGAGCTGCAGATTAAGGTGGATTAATTATTTACGGCCAGGGTTAAAACGAGGGGCGTTTGGTTTAGACGAGGAGGAGAAAATTCTGACACTACATCAAATATTAGGCAACAAGTAAGAGACTAACTACCTCTGCATGATT
>JBBMKE010416119.1:0-11238 GCA_037834125.1 Lippia alba | reverse complement strand
CTTTGCCCACAGACAAAATAAAGCTAAGAAATTGAAAGCAACAGCAGATTCAAGTGAGCCCAGAAACATAGAAATCTACTTCAAAATTTCTGGCGCCATTTGTTCGGCTATGAATTTCTTCAAACAATAAATAAAAAAATCGGTTCTTTTTTTCTTGAATTATTTGCAGGGATAGGAAGGAGAGATTTGGGAAGAGAATCATGGAGATTGAAGACAGGGAAAGCACGGATTCCGGTTCGCTGAGTGGAAACCCGGATTCCGAGTCGCCACCATTGAGCGGCGGCGATTATGTCGGCCACGGCCGCGGAGTGGTGGCGGGAGTGACGAGCATGGACATAAGCATGGAGAAAAGTGCAGCTGGTAGTAACGTAGCCACCGTGGCGGTGGGAGGTGGAGCCGTAGGAGGCGGCGGAGTATTGGGTGGCGGAGGTGGCGGCGGCCGTGGTGGCGCTAGTGGTGATTTAACGATGGGGAAGAAGAAGAGAGGGAGGCCCAGAAAGTACGACGCCGATGGGAACTTAAATCCGGCGTATTTGAAATCGCCGTCGATAACTCCGACGGGTTTTACTCTGTCAACGCCGCCGTCATATGAGAATTCCTCCGGCCCTAAAAGAGGCCGCGGCAAACATTCTGGCGGCGGTTCCGGCAACTGGCAAATCCTTGCTTCTTTGGGTGAGTTTTCCGGCAATCTCAACGCTACATGCACTGTTACAACCTTTTTTTTTAATTTTCTTGATTACGGCGACTTTCCATCTTTTTTTGAATTCTAGTCCATTTCTCATGCTTCTTCTTCAAGCCCCTTAACAAAAAAAAAATAAATAAAAAAATTTCTTGGGTAATTATTGTGATGGGATTTCAGATTTGAAATGGAAAAAGCTATGTCTGGGTATAATTAAGGCTTAATAGCCAAGAAATGGCGCATTTTGGCCATAATTTCGATGTTTTCGGATGCTGGGTCAGTGTCATTAGCCATTTCGTTTAATTTAAGATTAATTATCGTTATATCTTGATTCAAAGAATCCATGTCTGAAGCTGAAAGCCTAAAACAAACACATTT
Organism: Lippia alba; assembly: GCA_037834125.1. Classification (NCBI taxonomy): domain Eukaryota; kingdom Viridiplantae; phylum Streptophyta; class Magnoliopsida; order Lamiales; family Verbenaceae; genus Lippia; species Lippia alba. The sequence goes on along the minus strand of JBBMKE010416119.1, from coordinate 10,181 downwards.
CCTTGATAAAGACTCCTTTTTTATTTTTTTCTGTTCTTCCCAACACTTGTAATGGAAACACAATCTTTCTGTAATAGGGTTCCCCTGTGGGGTGGGTGGGGTAGGGTGGTGGTTGGTTTTGACTATGTCAACAATTTGCTTAGTTCTAAAACCTTGTCTTACGTTGTGCAGGTGAACTGTTTGCGACTACCGCAGGAGGGGACTTTACAGCTCATATCGTCACTGTAAATCCTGGAGAGGTATTTACATACATATATGTATATATTGTTTGTCACCGTTGATGTTGAGATTGAGGTTTGTGTTGCAGGATGCAGCTGGCACAATACTTACATTTGCTCAAAAGGGTCATAGAGGGATTTGTGTTCTTTCTGCCAATGGATCTGTCTCCAATGTCACGCTTCGCCAGCCCGGTTCGTCGGGGGGTCTATTGACATACGAGGCAAGATTCAAGAATGTTCATTTACTTTCCTCAATTCCTTTATTCATTTCAGCTTTTACTTCTGTTGCTGCTTATGTTCTGTTACAGGTGTTGGTTGTTTTGAATCTTAATTGTGTTTCTTTCTTTGGATGCAAGCTGGTTTACCTAATGTTGGTCCCTTAGTTTTTATGGGGTGTTTAAAAGCTTGTGTTTTTGAAAAAAAGCTAAAAGTAGAAGCTAGAGTTGTTAAAGCCGTACGTCGTAAGAATAGGTGTTTGGAGAAAGAACTAGTAAAAACAGCTTATGGCTTATTTTAAGCAGAAGCTGCCAGCAGAAAACCGTAATTCTCTTCGATTAAGCTAAAGCAGGAAAGCGCTTTTCTTTAGAGTTTGCAAACATTTCTTGTTTTTGGGTTGAATGAGTTTTACTAAACTATGTTCATGTGTTTGCCCATTTATAGCAATTAGTTATCTGTAGATTTCATCAAACAAACTACCGGGCAGATTTTGAATCTGCAAATTATGATTGTATGATCATGTCAATTATATATATTTGTTGGATTGAGGTCTTGATGTTTTGAAAATTTAAATTCAGGGGCGATTTGAGATCTTAACTCTGACGGGCTCATACACAGTTTCCGACAATGGAGGGATCAAGAGCCGTTCAGGTGGATTAAGTGTTTCACTTGCCAGCCCCGATGGTCGTGTAATAGGTGGTGGTGTTGCCGGTTTGCTTATGGCAGCTAGTCCAATCCAGGTCCCAATAATCAAATTAAATTAAACTCAAATTTGAATCAATACGTATAATCTCATTATCATGATACTCACATTAATCTTCACTTTTTCCCAGATTGTAGTCGGAAGCTTCTTGCCAAACGGCTTCCCCCTGCAGCAACAACAGCCGCAAAAGAGAAAGTACAATAAAGAACCGAAGATATCCCCAGCGGTTCCATTCACTGCTCCGGCGACAGTGACAGCAGCAACTCCAATCTCCCAAGCGCCCCCACAGCCGAACATGTGTTCCCTTCCAGCATCACAGCCGCAGTTTGTGGTGCAGAATCATGGGGACGGCGACAACAGCTTGAGCAATAAGGATCAGCCGAACTCGGCTTCAACTGAGACTGGTGATTGGAACGGTTCTGATCAGAGACCGTCTCCTGATATTAACATCTCTATACCCGAGCAATGAAGATGAAGCTAGTTAGTCTGCAGTTAACTGTAGGTTTATTTAAGGGGGGACATTGTTATTCTGACTGGTGGGATGATCATAACTTTGTGCCTGTTTAATTCTTGCTGGTGGTTACATATTTAGATGCTTTAGAAACTTCTCTGACGAGGGGTCGGTTTAGAAGTCGTATTGTTCTCCGTTTTCTTGAGAAAATTTTATGACGAGGGCCTGTTTAGAAATCATGTCGTTCTTCGTGTTCTTGAGAAACTTTCTGACGAGGGTCAGCTTAGAAATCGTGTCGTTCTCTCTAGTTTTTCATTTGTTATATGGAAATTTTCATTTCTCGTTTTAGTGTATTCCTCATTTTGGAAATGGATTTAAAAAATGTAATCGACTCGCTATCTGGTATTGTTCGAAACAGAACACTATAGTGTTTAATATGCAAATCAAACAATACAATCCAATTGAAATGCCTATTTCATCAAAAGATAAAACATCATATTCAGTAATCATATACTTGAATATCAACCATTTGAGCTCAAAACCACAGAGCGGACACAAACACAACGATATAGAAACGACGTAGGCTTTGAAAATTACAAACTATAAGTTGCTCTTATTTACCACTCATAATAGGCATCTCAACCCCACACCCCTTGCACTTTCATTCATCGGAACTATAACTTTCAGCATCCTCCTCAGATCTCTTTTCAAAACTACCAACAATCCTTCCATAAAAGTCCCAATTCGGATCCGAAGGAGTGATTGCAGGTTGTCCGAAGGGATGAACCTTCACATAAGAAGGAACATCATCAGCATCAACCAAACCATTGAGATACTTCCGCAGCTCTCCATCCGGACCTAAAAACGCGTCGTTTCTGTTGTGCCTTTTGTAGGGTTCTGGAAATATTGCAGTATTTGGCTGCAAAACACAAAAGAAGCAAAATTACAAACTTCAGAACTTTGAAAATGATGTTTATTTTGGGGTTACTGTTGTTACCGGATTGAGAAGAGCGGTATGGGGTTCATCATCAATCAGCAAAGTGTTTGCAGCAGAATATTTTCCTTTCAAGGCTTTGTTCTCCCATATGTCCTTCAATTCTTTCAGAAACAGAGGCTTTTGCTTCTTAAAGAGGCAGTGATATTCTGAATCAGTGCACTCGTCTTGGCACTGGATAATAACAAAGAAAATTTTTGAATTTCATACTAGGATACTTACATCAACACCCCCTGAGACCAAAGCTAATTACACAAACCACCCCTATTAAAAAAATTCATTGCATTAGACTTATGGACTAATACTTTTTTCAAATTCATGACAAGAATAAGTTTGTGTAATTATCTCATTTCAAATTATACAAAAATCCATGACATAAGAGTAAAGTTCATAGATAACATACCCATACAAACAAGAACTTGCTCCTTGTCCCACCAGTGATAGTCCTCAAAACAGGTTCAATATTCCATCTGATAAAACCAAAATTCACAAACATCAACAATATCACAACCCCAAAAAGCCAACAATCAAAATCATAAACAGGCAAAAACCAAAACCATGCCCACTAACTCTTTAGCAGAGGACCACAGCGCAACGTCAAAGCGCTCAAAGCAGAAATTCAAGAACTCAGTACAAAACGGTCTCTTAAAAACTGTCAGCAAACAAAAAGTCATAATCTTTACATCAAAATCACAATACAAAAACAAGAAACCAACACACAATCAAAAACAAAATTACCCAGAAAGTTCCCGTTCTCGAGATCGGGCCGAAGATGACGAACACCGGCCCGGTTCCTGACGTGGACCCTGTGAACCAAGAGCCCGCCGAGGCAAAGCACAAGAAGCTTCTTTTTCGGGCCGAGATTGAGCCTATCTAAGGAAAGCCCGAGATCGTCGTTGCCTGTGTTCTTACCATCGTCGTCGCTGGTGTCACCGGAGACGACGCGTTTGAGCTTAGAGTCTGCTGTGGATTTCTCTGCCATTTTTGGGAGTTCTTGTGAGACTGTGATGGGTTTTACTTTTTAGTGGGGTTGTTGGAATTATATAGACTTGAGAATTCTGAAGGTCTGCAACTTTTGGATATAATGTGGGGAAATCTTTTGGAATTCTGATTGGAGGAATCGTCGTACGTACGAGGAGGAGGAATATGGGGTTTGGTAGTCATTTCATGGTTGCTTCGTGGGATGTACGTACTACTATGCTAGCAACCATCAATGTAAGTATGCATCCGAGCATACGACGAGTGTTTTAAACTTATCGTATAATTGATATTTTTTTAAAAAAATAATAAATAAAAATATATTATTATAATTGATTGAATTCGATTGAATTGAGTCTCACGAATTTTTTTATTTATGGATGTTTCGTAGGATGTATGTATTATGTGTAGCCTAATAGCCTATCATGCAACAAACAAATACAACAATATAAATACAAAATTAAAACGGAAATGTTTGACACGATTTCATTAAATATAAAAAGATAAAATTATATTATTAAAATGTTTTTACATTAAAAAAGGGGTACTGCTGTTTTTTTTTTTCTGATATGATTCAATTATTTCTATTTTGATTTTTTTTTGGTTGGAGTTTGGATATGCAAAAGACTGTTACAATAAGGATTAGTTGATACGATTCGATGATCATAACAAGGTACCATTTTTATATTCAATCAATGTACAAATTTGTGGATGATTACATTCGCATAGTGACAATATAACGTACCAAGAAGAATTTAATTAAGTTAATTAATATTGGTTAATCCCTTTACTTTATAGTCAATGAACCAAGTCATTAAGCCTATTCATATTCTTACATATTTTCCATGAATTTACCAAACACCTTCTGGTTCAACATTAAGTAAACAGATAGAAATAATTTGGAGGCTTACCATCGATAATACACAGATACAGATATATAAATACAGATATGATATGACACGACATAGATATGGATATAATTTTTTATTTTTTTTTAAATTTACTCACATGATGAGTATTGAAGATAATGTCAAATACAAATATCTAACATGACATGGTATGATAAAATAATATTTCTAAAAAATATTTGTGCATCATATTTTGTCATTATATGTATTATGCTTTCACCGGTCTCCTTTGGGACAATGGTGGGCTATCTTCGTGGGATGTACCTACCAGCATTCTTCAATGCATAGATATGATATTAAGATATGGACATAATACCAAAAATTATATTCAAATTTAATTCGATTAAATTCAATCAATTAAAAGAATAAATGCATTGTAATTATTTTTAATTTTTTTACTAACCACACGACAAATGTAAAATCTTTCCCCCTTCATTATACCGATTTGACAAAATCAAGCTCGGGATAGAAAATTTTACATAATATAATGGGTTCTAATACGAAATTAGTTTGGTAGTTGATGTAGTGAGGAGCTAAATGTTTTTTTTTGTCATGTGTCCTATGATTGGTGGAATATTAAAAAATAATGATAAATAAAAAAACAAAATAATATTATAATTAGTTAGATCTAACAGAATCTAGTCTAAAGAAATTCTCATTCGTGGGTGCTTCATATATAGGATGTACGTATGGTAGCAATTTGGAAAACAAATACACAATGTAATCAAAAAATTTTCATATAAAAAGTGTTTGAAACAATTTTATATGATGCAATAAGATAAAATTATATTATTAAAAATATTTTTACATTAAAGAAAGTAGCGCTCTTATTTTTTGATATGATTGAATTATTTTACTTTTATTCAATTTGTTTCGAGTTTTGATACCGCAAAAAACAATTAGGTGATATGATTCGATAAGAAGAACAACGTACCATTATTATAGTCGATCTATGTACATTTTTATGGATGATTACATTCGCATAATGACAATTGACGCACCAAAAAAGAATTTAATTAAGTTAATCAATATTGGTTCGTTATTACCTGTAATTTATAGTAAAGGAACTAAGTCAATATAACCAATTCATTTTCTTATTTTCCACGAATTTTCCAAGCACCTTCCACTTTACTAAAGAAATACAAATAACTCAAAAGCTTTCTATTTTATGCTTTATGCTTTCACTATTTCCTTTGGGAAAATGGAGTGTTATCTTCGTTCTTTTTTCCTTCGAGTGCTTTTGCTATTGTAGTCTCATTTATTCGGTTTAGTACTTCAACTTAATTTGATAGATAAACTTATTTCAAATAGCTTATAAACCATTTAACGAGGCCCCTCTTATATATATCAACCAACGAGAATAAATTCAGCATGACAATCCAAATATCAAGCAGGAAAAATGTATAAAAATCCCCTAAAAAGAGTGTATGGCAAGCTTGAATGCATCATTATATACCTAGATTGTTGAATGGCTTATAGCTAAATGGATATTCGAAAATTCGATATCCGTCCGCATTCGAATTCGTTTAAAGAGGGATATTATTCGAATTCGCTTAAAGAGGATATTATTCGTATCCGATTATGGACATCCGAATAATAAATGGATAAGGATATGTACACATCCGCTCCGTTTAACATCAGATCCGTGTCAATATCCATTAATAGATCCGTTATCCGATTTATCCGTGATCCGAATCCGATAAATAACATATTATATTAAAAATATATATAACTATACATATTTTTTTCTTAATATACACACATATGTGTGTATACATGTATATTATATTATTATTTTTCTCTGTTTGATAAAATTATATATAGTACATTTTGATTAAATTATTATATTTCAAATTAAGTATATAAAAAGATTTATAATTCATCACCCTACATATTTATATTCATCAAGGAAAAATGAAAATGATATACATAGTGAGAGACATAGTTATTATTTCCCCTCTATTTAAAATACATACATTTAACGTTTTGTAATTATTAAATAATATATGTTATAAATTAATAATTAAAAATCCGGTTAAAGTCCGATATCCATCCGAATCCACCTTATATCCGTGTAAAGAGGATATTATCTTAATCCTCTTAAAGAGAATATTATCCGAATCCGTCCGACTCATAAACGGATAAGGATATAGTAATCATACATCCGATCCGTTTAATATCCGTTTACACCCCTACTAACAATAATCTATCAAGACCTTGAATAATTATACTATGGTTGAACAAACAATGCTACAATATATTAGTTTTCTAAGAAATTAGAATCAATATTACTTCTTCTGAAAAGAATAAAAATAAATCAATATTACTTCAACCTAGTAAGTTAATTAGAGGATCATACTGAGTAGAGTTATATTTCAAATTCTTTTATCTAATTAATCTGAATTCGATTCGTTAGTTTTTTTAGTAATTATATTCTTTTATTTACTCGGCATTCTCATTTATTAAAATTTGGATAGGAACATGAATTACACCCTATTTTTGTGGTGGAGCAAATTATAAGTTCATATAGTTTAGGGGCAAAGTGAAATTTCCGTATGAGCCTGAAGCAATTTTACGTTTTATTTCGTTCGCTTCTTTTGCGCAGGTGAGGGAAAGCGCGGTTCCATGACGGAGCAGCTATGCTATACAGCTACAACCCTAGAAGCTACGGTACATCGCGGCGCCACGGCCAGTTGCTACAGCCGTCGATCCACCGCAGACTCCTTCATCCGCCGCCGCCACCGCCGCCGCCGATGCGTGGTGTAATGTCCTCCGGTGGCGATATAAGGTCTGCGATTGTCTCTGCGGTATCGACCTACGCCGGTTTGAAACGTAGCTTCCTCCGAATGTAAGAAATCTTCGCTGTGGTTTTGTTCTCTTACTCTTCGATTGTTGCAATTGCATTGTTTCTCTGTTTCTTATGTTTTTACAACACCTGTAATAAGTTTGCGTTAGGCTCACATTGATGCTTTGAGCTTGTTTCGAATTCAATAATTTTGACAAATCACGCACAAAATAGGAGGATTAGTGAATAATTTACTCCTGTTTTAGGATCTCGTAGAAACAGAGACTGGTGTTTATATTGTGAAGTCGGTTAAAATGTAGCATTGTAACTAGTTACATACTATTGTATAATTGTCATTAATTGAGTGGTGGTGGATAGCTTGTCGAAGGAGGAGCTAGTTTATAGCATTCGAAACATGTCCTGCAACGCATGCTATCCCTTTCTGGCTTCTGCCTTTCAAGGTCAACAATTAACATACACAATTGAATAGGTTGTCGATCTAGCACATCAAGCTTTGGCTTGTGTTCATCTTGATATCGTACTAGCATTTCTCTTTAGGCCTTCAGTTGATTGAGTTTTCTCTATTCATTAATGCTTGAGCCTGAAAGAGTGTCAGAGCTCGTCTGCACTTGGTTTTGTATCCCGATTCTTGACTGTGCTACTCTGATTATCTTTATCCCTCTCCTATGAATTCTGAATTTTCAGGGAGGATACAAGCTGCTATATATTTGACGTTGTGGAGCTAAATGTTGTGTACATGTTACTTCTTCTAGCTATGATTTTTAATTTGATTTTCGATTGACCTTAGTTACTTTTCATATTTAAGTTCACATGGATGTCAATTCTTAGCTTGTTGCAGTTTGGATGTGCCCTGGTGTTTACCCTCAATGACAGGAATGATGGAATGTCATACGCGTATACACTATTTTCATTGATAGTAGACGACAAGTGAGATTCTGGAGCTCTAGGATCTACGGTTTAGCATCTATATTTTAAGCTAGAGTTTGTGATTGGATACTTAATGCTTTGAAGCATGACTTATGGTTCATTGGGGTTGTGTGGCTTCTGCAAGGCTGTTTCTCTTGATAACTTGCGGCCAGAGCTGGTAGTCTTATTTGGAAAATGGAAGTCCCAGAAATCATGTATATCTGCAATTTTTTTTCTTGTTAACCATGTTTGAGTTGTCCTCTGCTTCAATTATCACTATCAATAATCTAACTATTTCTTCTTTTTGCTGTATTAATCTTAATTGTCTCACTTCTGTTTTTCTCCAGTTGAAGTACTAGATGAAAACTGGAGTAAGCAAGTTTCGGGAACGACAAGTTTCACTCATGATTGATTGTTCAGTACCCACAGCATTAGCTAAAAAATCTCTACAGCAAAATGTGAAGCTAACTTCTGCGGTCCTGCCAAAGAGGTTATTTTCTGAGCTTTAGATGATGATTTAATCTCATATCTTTAGTTTGTTTTATATCTCTTATGGGCTGAAATGTGAAAGAATATTATTGTGAATTTGTGACTGAGTATTGTGTCACTTCTAAGGTATGGGATTTAACTCTTCAATTCTATTCTAGAGTAGAGATACCATACAGCTTAAGTTGAAATGAAGGACATACCTAAATTTGCTACATTGATGTCTCATTAGTGAGAAGATGCATTAAGCATTCTTTGTGGCATTAGTGGGGTATAATGGCCATATGTTGAACTTCTATAGATAATAGGGATAATTACGATATGTGGTATGGCGAAATTACAGAATTCCCCCTGAGGTTTACTTTCTCTCACAAATTCCCCTAGCCGTTATTAACGACTTTAAGTTTTGATGACATCAGCAACATTATTTTTAAAAATTTCAATCCTATCCTTGGGGGGTATATTGTAATAATATTGAAACTTTGGTGGTTATTTTGTAATACTATTGAAATTTTGGTGGGTACGTATTTTGTAATACTATTGAAACTTTGGGGGGTATTTTGTAATACTATTAAAATTGTAAAGATATATTTGTAATGTTGGTTAAATTTGTATTTTTTAATTTGAACATTTTTAAGTCTATTTAAACTTTGTTTAAAATTATAAAATTTTTCGATGAAAAAAATATTTTAAACGTTGGTGATTTCCAATACATGTAATTTAAATACGAATAACATTTCAGTATAAACATAAACTATTAGTGATTTCAATATGAATAACGTTGGTAATTTCTAATTTTTTTTTCAAAATAATAGTTTTCTTTTTTTTTTGGAGAAACTGGCGACGAGCCGTAGGGTTATTACCGAGGCCCTCACCTCATATATAACCAACCGAATCCCATAAAGGTAATACAAATATTCATGATCCAAGGATCATTAAGACTCCGTGAACAAAAATGCCCCCTAATTAAACAAATGAGACAGAAGCTCAAAAGGGGGATATGAAGCAAATTAAGACAATCAAATTTGATGTTCCTCATCAAGGATTGCCATATATTGAGGTCCCTCATGCAAAACGTCATATTCAGATCATCCGTTGGCCTCTTTGAGAGGCGCCCAACCATCCGGGCTATAACTATGAGTATCGACGTGACACTCATTTGACAACGACAGATCTCAGGCTTATCGTCCGCATCCACAGGACTAATAGAGTCATTGATCGGTTGGTGTTTGACCTTATGCACAGAAAATCCGTCAATTACGTAGTTATCCAATGGCCCTTTCCTAAACGCCTCAGGCTTTATATTCCATTCGTGCATCTGCAAACAATGCACACACTCGACAAAAGCAAGATTAAGTGAAGCATGTGTTTCATTGTTCATAATCCATATTCTGCAATGGTTCTTATAGCTCATAACTAAGTAGAAAAGTTCTTTGCTGTAAGGAACAGTGGACATAAGCTTAGCAGCAATGTTAACAAAAATCATACCTGTCCCCTCCATCTTATTAGTTCCCC
>JBBMKE010416109.1:0-11240 GCA_037834125.1 Lippia alba | reverse complement strand
TCTTGGGTGAAGGACCTATCCTTTACCTGGGAAGTGTTGCGGTGCGGGGGTTGTAGTACTAGGGGAGGTGCTACAGGCCCTTGTCAGCATCTTCTCTTCCATCTACTATCTGTAGTCCATGATTTACCACCATCGGAGTGTCTACTGGCTTGCACTCTAGGAGTCCAATCTCAGCAAGAAGGTCGAGAAAAAACTTTCATTGGGATATGAAGATATCCGGTCTAGATCTTAGCACTTCTATCTCTAGGAAGTACTTTAACTCCCCCAAGTTCTATTGGAAAAAAGTGTTCAAAAAACGCAGCGGAAATTAAAGTTTTTCCAAAAGTAAGATCGGACTTGCAATTCTCATACTGTATCGTAGGGTGTTTAGAAACTACATAGGTATAAGCTTTCTTGTGATGCTAATACTGCCTATTGGACACCCTTCATGCAGAATTGTCTCTCAAACAACCTTCGATAGATCCCATAACAGCGATTCTCTAAAGCGTATCCACACCAATCGTAGAACACGATCAAGCTAAGGAGAATGCTGGTTATGTAACTTGTGTTTTGGCTAGGATATTTTTCTTTGAAAACTTTTCTTTTATTTTCTCAAAAAACTTAACGCTTCAATAACATTGGTCTAAAGAATAAGAAAGCCCCAAACCCCCTATTTATACCTAGGTAATTCGAACCCCTTAGGGTTTCCAAGAACCAATGGGATTTGTTTTCTTACTCACTAACACAAAGTTCATAGTGACCTGCTCCCACTTCCATTCCAGTATAGAAAGCGGTTGGAGATTACCCCCGGGCTTGTGATGTTCTACTTTAACCATTTAACATGTCAGACACTGCTTCATGAAGACTGCGATGTTCCTCTTCATGCCGCTCCACCAATAGAGCTCTCGCAAATCCCAGTACGTCTTCGTACCTCCGGGATGTATGGAATAACCTGAGCGGTGCGCCTCCTCAAGTATTACCCTCCTGTGCTGGCTAGGCACACACACCCTCGCCTTAAACCGAAGTAGGCTAAACTCATCAAACCTAAACTTAGTCTCCGAATCAGTCTTTGACTTTGCAACCAACTTCTGAATCTCTGAATCTGAACTCTGAGCCTCAAGTATCCTCTATCTCAACTCTGGTTGAACCGAAATGTTGGCCAATCTAGCTTCTGAAACCAAAACTATCGGACTTCGATCTGACAACCCTACTACCAAACTCGAGATGCTAGACTTCTTACTCAAAGCATCAGCTACTACATTTGCCTTACCCGGGTGGTAGTGAATCTTGCAATCATAAGATCCTAAGAACTCCATCCGCCTTCTCTGTCTCGGATTAAGTACCTTCTGGGTGAACAGATACTGTAAACTCTTGTGATCCGAAAACACCCCGAACGTAGCACCATAGAGATAATGCCACCATTTTGACAAAGCGAACACTACAGCAGCTAGCTCCAAATCATGTGTCGGATAATTCTGCTCATGATCCTTCAACTTCCTCGAAGCATAAGCTATCACTCTCCCGTTCTGCATCAGTACACAACCCAAATCCTCTCTAGACGCATCAGTATAAACGCATAACCTTCAATACCATCTGGAAGTCCTAAAATCGGTGTAGTAGTTAACCTCTCCGTCAAAATCTGAAAACTCCTCTCACAATTGACATCCCACTCAAACGGCGCATCCTTCTGAGTCAACCTCGTCATCGGAGCTGCTATCTTAGAGAAATCCTCAATAAACCGACGATAATACCCTGCCAAACCCAAAAAATTTCGAATCTCTGTAGCACTCTTCGGTCTCTCCCATCGTAGAACTGCCTCAACCTTAGAAGGATCAACCTCAATACCATTATCCGAAATGATATGACCAAGAAATGCAACCTTATCAAGCCAGAACTCACACTTACTGAGCTTAGCATAAAGCTTGTGATCTCTCAATGTCTCCAACATAATCCTCAAGTAATGTGCATGCTCTTCCTCAGACCTTGAGTACACCAGAATATCGTCTATAAAGATTACCATGAACTGATCAAGGAAAGGCCTGATTACTCGGTGCATTATATCCATGAACACGACTGGAGCATTGGTCAATCCAAACGGCATCAGTACGAACTCAAAGTGTCCATACCGCGTGTTAAATCCAGTCTTAGAGATGTCCTCGTCTTTGATCCTCAACTGATAGTAACCTTGTCTTAAATCTAACTTAGAGAACACTTTCGCACCCTACAAACTATCGAACAACTCCTCTATATGCGGTAACGGATACTTGTTCTTAACTGTCATCCTATTGAGCTCTCGGTAATTGATACACATCCTCAACGTCCCATATTTCATCTTAACGAACAGGATGGGAGCATCCCACAGAGAAGTACACGGTCGAATGTATCTACTCTCCATAAGCTCATCCAACTGCTTCTTAAGTTTCTTCAAATCAGTAGGTGCCATTCTGTAACAGAGTCTTCGAGTAAGGCTCAGACCCTGAATGAAGATCCACAACGAACTCTATATCCCTGCTCCGCGGTAGACAATCTAACCTCTTGGGAAATACTTCCAAATACTCGCAAACAACTTCTATCTCCTCCAACTTAGCCTAATCCTTAGGCTTATTTAGTAAGTACGCCACACATCCGGTAGCTCCATCTCGAACTAACTCCCTAGCCTCAACAAATGACAAAAACAGACCATCCCTCAACCGCTGCCCAGAAAACACCTCAAAACCCAAAGTAACCTTCTTTTATCAATAATGTATCACAACCCCATGTCTGAACAACCAATCCATACCTAAAATAACTCCATATCTCTTAATCGGCATCACCACCAAATCAGTAAGGAACACACGACCCTCAAAACTCATCGGGCACTCACGTACAACACTCTCAGTCACCAAACTACCTCCCAATGGAGAACTAATCACATAAGCATGCGTTGAAAGCTCAACACACAAAGGCAAAGAAGCAACAACATTCCGGGTGATAAAGGAATGAGTGGCACCTGGATCAAATAATGTATGTAATGCAATGCCATGAATGTGTATAGTACCTTCAACAACTGCATTCTGATCAACCTCGGCTGCATCCTCCTCACCATCCAAAGCGTAAGTGCGAGCCTGAATCGCGGGCCTCTTCTTCGGGCATCTATCTTATGCTGATCGGACCCACAAGCTTTGCATAAACCCATATACCTCCAATACTTCTGAAGCGGATGGTGTCCCTGGTAATGAGGACAAGTAGGAGGTGGCGGCAAAGCAAGAGCTCCCACAGGTGCAGCAGGTCGGGGCTTCTTGTTAGCCAAGCCCTGAGAGCGGTACATCGATCTAGAAGGAGTAGAAGAAGAGTGAGCAACGGGCTTCTTACCCGAACCCGATCCTAACCCGTGCCCAGAAGAGAAGGAAGGAGGCTTCAATCGCTGTCTGCTAGCCTCAACCTGAAGAGCCTTCTTCGTAACATTAGCCTAAGTAGAGACATTGGTGGCCTGAAGTGCTCTCTCAATCTCATCACGAAGTTCATGGAGTAAGGATCGAGCTAGGTGTCTATCATCATCAGTGATGTGAGGGGTATAAATACTAAGCCTCTCAAACTCTAGAATGTAGTCCTCAACACTCCAAGATCCCTGCTTTAGCTCAGCGAACTCCTGAAGCCTACGCTCACGTGCACTTTGTGGTATGAACTTGTCCTAAAACTCCTGCACGAACGTCTCCCAAGTAAACTCCACACCGTCCCTCTCAAGCTTCGAATGCATACCCTTGAGCCAATGAGCAACCTGACCCTGAATAAACCTAGCAGTACTGATAGCCCTCTCATGTGAACCCCCCGGGCAAATCTCCCATATCCCAGAAACCTCATCTAGCCACTCCTCAGCTTTGATATCATCACCTCCGTACCACTTAGGAGGGTTGTTGCTCCTAAACTCATGATATGCAGCCGAAATAGCAACCTCTGCATCCTCAGGTGTTCGATGCCTCTGATTCTGCCTGAGCTGATTGAGTAACTCCTGAACCACATTCTCAGCATTCATCGGTGGAGGAGGTGGAGAAATAGGCTCCTTTGGTGAAAGCTCTTGATCACGGTGACATGGAGGCATTCTGCAACCACAAAGCAATTAAATATCTATGCATGTTTCGTTAGTGTATGAGTGCAAGTAATAATGTTAAAGTAGTCAGACAGATCACAGAAGCACATTGTCCCTAAGTCGTAAACACTAGACAGACTCAAATGACTCAAGAGCTTGATTTTGTAACCTAGAGCTCTAATACCACAAAAAGGATGTAACACCCAACGTGGATGCCACAACTCCCGCAGTGTAATCCAAACTCGGGAGAAGAATGGTGCCCAAACCCGAATTCGAATCACAGCAAATGGTGACAAACACACACGCTAGGCTAGGTGGACTAGATGTCGAAATAACAAACAGAGTGCGCAGAAGCTAAATAAACAACATACAAGAATAGAATGCGGAGCCTATTTCAACATCAACATAATTTAGCAACAAGCATAAATGCCTCACAGGGCCAAGTACGAGATCCTATGCCACATAGGGCCAATATCTACGCCCCATAGGGCTCAACAGTATAATAATTCAAAGTTGAATGTAAATAAAGTAAAGCGACAATACATAAGTCTCAAAATATAAAGTGCAGAAAGATAATACGATAGACTCGAACAAGCAAAATGCAGACCAACTCAACTCCGCCTAGCACGAAGAGAAAAGACAGACTTGCAACTGAAAAACAAATGGTAGGAGGTGTCAGTCAACTGACTGAGTGAGGGGGCTAACGCACACCCATATACATATATATATATAGAGAGAGAGAGAGAGAGAGCAAAGCACGTAATAGAAGCAGATGAACACGTGAAACAGGGCTAGGGTTTTGCATACCAAACTATTTAAAAATTAACCCAAAATAGATATAAGTTCGCAAACATTTTAAGAGAATCCTATCCCGCTTTACGCATTCGAAACAGATCAGACAGAATTGCTCAACGAGTATGAGCTTTCAACCAATACCAGAATAGAATAGAACTGAACTGAACAGAAACAAAACAGAATCCAATCCCACATGACACCCAGATGACAGGAAGAGTCAGCCGACTCAACCCGTCCAGAACGGAACAAACAGATTCACAAGGGTTGGCGAACCCTCAAGTGCCCTCTCCGACACTAAGGTCGAAGGCTCAAGATGTACCACCTTCCTAACTCCACGGGTCGCATGGAAATCGTCTCAAAATGGACCTACGTACATGGTTAAACACTGACGGACCAATGGCTCCATTACCCGCAGATCTTGGATCCCAAACAGAATAGAAACAGAACAAATGCCAATCTCTCATTGCCAAAACCTCGCTAACAGAACCAGAACAGCACAGAGAAGAACGGAACAGAACAGATTTCCCAAAAGGCTTACATACGCCCACATACTAATTTTCAAAACCAAAATGGATTCACAAGATCATAAACATAACATAACCGACATATAATAGTGCATAGTATAGTATACTCGCTTACAGGGGTTGAAAACAATCACATAAAGGCTATAGAACCCGTTATACAAATCTAAATCTCATCTCGAAGAAGTAGGGTCTGGAGTGTGTAGGGCCAAACACTCAAACCTCAAACCTCGGGCTCACCTGGCTCGTCAAACTCTGAACAAAACCAATAAAAACAAACTTAGACACTATATGAACCACAAGAAGCACGGCGTGGAATAATGAATGAAGTATGAGATGAATATGAGATGAACAAGTTGATCCCATAGCATAATTTCACATAAATCGACAAAATATGTTCCCTAAATAAATAACAAGGTTTAGAAATGCATTAGATTCAATCTCGAAGCATATAGATCATGGATCAACCTAAATAAATCAAACTCATGCAAAAATGAAGGAAAAACACACAAATAGGGATGCCGGAACGGCCTAGCCCGCGTACAAAGCAATGCAAGAACGGGCATTCCCGCAAGACCACCAGCGAAGATGGAAACGGTCATTCCGATCCATGCCTAACCTAGGAACGACCGTTCCCAGAAGGGGCTGACTCACAATAAAGGGCGGAACAGCCGTTTCGGCCACAAGGCCAAACCCAGAACGGCCATTCCGGCTCCAAACATAGAGCAGGTCATCTTTTTCCTCGGGAAAGCTACCGGAATTCTCAACCATGACTTCCAAAGTCCAATCCAACCATCCCAAAGCTTAAAAATCAACACCCAAACACATACAAACTCCTAAGCATCAAATCAAACACTTAAACACCAAATCCCCAAAGTTTAGATAGAGTTTTGCCCCAAAAGCCACAAACCCAAAACTTATGAAATCAAGCATTCAATCCATGAATTCAATCAAATTTAAGCTTCATACACAAAGTTACAACAACATAAGCACATAGGAATCAATGTAAACAACCTAGCATGCTCAATAACTCACCAATTTCATCAATTACCAAGTTGAAGGCTTAAATTCCATTTTCACATGATTTCTCCAAACAACCAAAACTCAAGCAATTCCATGTATTGAATCGGTAAATAAACACGAATCTAACTTTGAAACTTCGAAGAAAGGAAGAATACGAGAGATACAAGCTCTTAGAAGAAGATGGGTCTCTTGACTTGATCTTCACTTGAAGCTCTCCATTATTTCTCTCTTATGTGAGGCTTTGAATGTTTGAAATGAAATGGAGGCGAAAAGGGGATCTAAGATATATATATATATATGGTAGGTAGGTCCCGATTTTAGGTCAAAGTTAAGAATCGATCCAAATAAAACCCGAGTTAAGCAAACCGGATAAATGGAAGGTTCTAGGTTATGAAATAAATTTAATTGGGCCGAATGTATGAAACAACCTAATTATTGGTGTCGGAATTCGAATTCGAATTCTCGAGCCCGCATCGGTCCGAGTGACCCCAAAATCTGCCTAAATTAAATTAGGCCCTCTGCCAAAATAGACCTAAGTCCTATTTCACATTAAAGTCCAATTATTACAATTATTTTTCTGAAATTGTCATGCAAGAATTCAATATTTTATCTTATCTCATTTTATTCGAATTAATCACATAGACAGTTAGAGTTGATTAAATCTCGCAATTGCAGTATCTTATCTCCCCCCTTAGGAGAACTTGGCCCCAGGTTCGCTGCTCGGATGAGAACAAACCTGGATACAATTTCCTCATCTTTTCTTCAGTCTCCCAAGTCGACTTCTCTGATTTCTGATCTCTCCACAACACCCGAACCAATGAAATCTGCTTGTTTCTCAAAACTTGTAACTTGCGATCCTGAGTCTCAACCGGATGCTTCACAATTATCAAATCTGATTCAAGCTGAACCTCATCAACTAGTAGAATAGAAGACTCATCGGGGTAGAACTACCGAAGCTGCGAAACATGGAACACATTATAGATCCCAGTCAAACTCGATGGTAAGTCCAATCTATAAGCCACTTCTCCAATCCTCTCTAGAATATCAAACGGTTCTAAGTAGCGTGGATTCAACTTTCCACCCCTTCCAATTCGCGAAAATCCCTTCCTAGGTGAAACCTTCAGAAATATGCGGTCTCCAACCTCAAACTCCAACAGTCTCTGTCTCTTATTCGCATAACTCTTCTGTCGGTCCTGAGCCTCTTTCATTCTCTGTTGAATCATCTTAACTTTCTCAATAGCCTTACCAATCTTCGCCGATACCTTAGCCCGAGTGAGCTTTCCAACCTTGGTCCATCTCCACTCATCGATGTCCCAATACAACGGCGATCTACACTTTCTCTCGTACAACGCCTCATACGGAGCCACACCAATCGAAGCCTGAAAACTGTTGTTGTACATGAACTCTATGAAAGCCATATCCTTATCCCACTTATCCTTAAAATCCAACGCACACGCTCGCAACATATCCTCTAAGTACTTGATCAACCTCTCAGACTGTCCATCTGTCTGTGGGTGCGATGTGGTGCTAAACTTAAGCTTAGTCGCTAAACACTGATGAAGATCCTGCCAGAAACTCGCTGTAAATCGTGGATCTCTATCCGACACGATACTGAGTGGTACCCCATGAAGTCGCACGATCTCGTTACAATACAACTCTGCTAACTTGGGAACCTTATCCGTCATCCTGACATTAAGAAAGTGTGCAGACTTCGTCAGCCGATCCACAATCACCCAAATCCCATCATAACCTCTCCTAGATCTCGCCAAACCGGACACAAAGTCCATAGTCACCTGCTCCCACTTCCATTCTAGTATAGGAAGCGGTTGGAGAGTACCTCCTGGCTTTTGATGTTCTGTTTTGACCATTTGTCACGTCAAACACCACTTCACGAAGACTGCGATGTCCCTCTTCATGCCGCTCCACTAATAGATCTCTCTCAAATCTTGGTACATCTTTGTTCCCCCAGGATAAATAGAATAACCTGAACGGTACGCCTCCTCAAGTATTACCCTCTTGAGCTGGCTAGGCACACACACCCTCGCCTTAAACCGAAGAACTCCATCCATCCTCTCTATCTCGGATTAAGTTCCTTCTGAGTAAATAGATACTGCAAACTCTTGTGATCTGAAAACACCTCGAACGTAGCACCATAGAGATAGTGTCGCCACTTTGACAAGGTGAACACCACAACAGCTAACTCCAAATCATGCGTCGGATAGTTCTGCTCATGAACCTTCAATTTCCTCGAAGCATAAGCTATCACTCTTCCGTTCTGCATCAATACACAACCTAAACCATCTCCAGACGCATCATCATAAACTGCATAACCCTCTATGCCATCTGGAAGTCCTAACACCGGTGCAGTAGTCAACTTCTCCTTCAGAATTTGAAAACTCCTCTCACAACTGATATCCTACTCAAACGGTGCATCCTTCTGAGTCAACCTCGTCAACGGAGCTGCTATCTTAGAGAATTCCTCAATAAACCTCCGATAATACCCTGCCAAACCCAAAAAACTCCGAATCTCTGTAGCACTCTTTGGTCTCTCCCAATGAAGCACTGTCTCAACCTTAGAAGGATCAACCTCAATACCATTACCCGAAATGATATGACCAAGAAATGTAACCTTATCAAGCCAGAACTCACACTTACTGAACTTAGCATACAACTTGTGATCCCTCAACGTCTCCAACACAATCCTCAAGTGCTGTGTGTGCTCTTCTTCAGACCTCGAGTACACCAGAATATCGTCCATAAAGATCACCACGAACTGATCAAGGAAAGGTCTGAATACTCGGTGTATCATGTCCATGAACACGGCTAGAGTGTTCGTCAATCCAAATGGCATCACCACGAACTCAAAGTGTCCATACTGCGTGTTAAACCCAGTCTTAGAGATGTCCTCGTCTCTGATCCTCAACTGATAGTAACCTTGTCTTAAATCCAACTTAGAGAACACCTTCGCACCCTGCAAACTATCGAACAACTCCTCTATATGCGGTAATGGATACTTATTCTTAACTGTCATCTTGTTGAGCTCTCGGTAATCGATACACATCCTCAATGTCCCATCTTTCTTCTTAACGAACAGGATGCGAGCACCCCACGGAGAAGTACTCGGTCGAATGTATCCACTCTCCATAAGTTTGTCCAACTGCTTCTTAAGTTCCTTCAACTCAGCCGGTGCCATTCTGTAAGGAGTTTTTGAGTAAGGCTCAGACCCTGGATGAAGATCCATAACGAACTCTATATCCATGCTCGGCGGTAGACAATCCAAACTCTCGGTAAATACTTCCAAATACTCGCGAACAACCTTTGTCTCCTCCAACTTAGCCTGATCCTTAGGCTTATTTAGCAAGTACGCCAGAAATCCGATCGCTCCAACCCAAGCCAACTCCCTAGCCTCAACAAACGATAGAAACGGACCATCTCTCAATCGCTGCCCAGAAAACACCACAGAACCCAAAGTAGCCTTCTTCTCCCGACAATCCATCACAGCCCCATGTCTGAACAACCAATCCATACCCAAAATAACTCCATACCTTTTCATTGGCATCACCACCAAATCAGCAAGGAACACACTGTAACATCTCAATTTTTCGGCCGTACAGATACGCACTCACGAGAGAGCTAAGTGAGCATTTAAATTAATTATTCATGCAATTAAATGTTAATTATATTAATGTGTATTAAATCTTTAAGTATTTTTAATTATTTGTTAAGTGCCTCTTATGAATATTTGAACGTATTTGCTCGTTTAGCTTCGTTTTAGTTCCGTATGCCCTTGTTTTTGATTTTAATTTTCATGACGACTTGCCTTGCATGAATTACGTGATTTTTGAATGTGTTTGCTTGCTTTTTTTATGTTTTAGAGTTCGTTTAATATGGTTTACGAACCATTTTATTTGTTTGGGACAAAAGGGCCTAACTAGTTTTACCGCACCTTGTGTTCCGGAAGGCATAACTTGAGCTCGAGAATTCGAATTCGAATTCCGGAAGAGGCGTTGGACTCACAACAAAGAAAGGAAGCTAGAGAACCCAACTTTGTAATTTTATAAGCTCGTTTGGTCCCTCGTATTTTGCCTGAATCGAGCCTCACGCGTGTCTCGACCACCTTTCACTAATTTAGCTATATCTCCCTCAATATTTGACCAATTCAACCCATTCTTGGGCCCACACTCTCCTCACTTAAACCCCTTTTCACCCATCAGCCCCTCATTTCGATCCAAATCAAGAAAGAAAGGAAAAAGGGCTCCTCATCAGCTGCAAACTGAAATGGAAAAGAGGGAAAAGAGAACACTTCTCCAACTTCAAGTCTTGAGCTCAAATCACCACCATTTCTTCTAAAATTTGAAAGGTAAGTTCATAAACTTGTCCTACATCCTCTTATATTTCTTTTAAGTTCTTGATTTCTTAATTTCATGGACATTTGTTTGAGATATGCTCATACATGTGAATAGTAAGCGTTAGAGGCATGTTTGATGAAATTGCTTGATTCCTTGTGGTTTCTTTGAATTGATGCATGATAATTGATCCTAATACATGCTAAATGTTTGTATGAACTTGTATTAAGTGTTGGAGGTGTGTGCTTGAAGATACCATTGGAGACATGCATGAATTTTTGAAGCTTTCAAATTGAATATGCATCTCTTTCATTTCCATGATTGTAGCTTCTGTTTTTGCATGATCTAGGCCATGAATCCTTGATTATTTACTGCATAATCCATTTATAATGTGTTGTATTGGTGTTGGGGTGAGTTTTGGGGGTTTTGAGGGTTGGAGCAGGGCTGAAACTCGAAAGTTTCAGCCCAGCGCCGGGGTAACGCCCGTTAGGGCATTTTAGTGTAATTGGG
>JBBMKE010416099.1:0-11240 GCA_037834125.1 Lippia alba | reverse complement strand
TATATTAATCATATATTTATTATACATAATATATGTATTATATTTTATACTCAAGATGTATCTTGAAAGTATCGACAACGTCAATAAAATACTCAAGATGTGACGTTGGGTCGTCCAATGGTAGTCCTGAAAACGCATTGTTCTGCAGCAGATTAATTATAGCTGGTTTGATCTCAAAGTTAGGGATAATTACATACGAGCCCCTAAGTTTTGGCCTAATTACTTTGCGGTCCACGAATCTTTGAATATTACACAGCAGTCCCTTAGGTCTCTTTCCGTTAGAAGTCCCTAGGGTTCCGTTAGAATTTTGATAGAAATGACCAAAATGCCCCTAAGGACTGGATTGTAAAATTCCTAAAAGTTAGGGATTTTTTTGTTAAAAAAAAATTCATCGTCTTCTCCTCGCCCTCTTCTTCTTCCTCTTTCTCCTTCCCCTTCCAGACTCAACAACGGCGCCAGTTCTAGGGCACCACCACCACGCACTGCCGTTCGCGGTTCTCGCCGGCGACCACCTAATCGCTGCCACCACCACTCCTTCTCCATTCTCCCTGTTTCGTTCTCTCTCTCTCCCGTTCCGAATTTGAAATGGAGAACCCCCTTCTCGGCGCGTCCTGCCTCCACCAACCACCATTTTCTCCGATCTGGAGCATCGCCGACGACCACCACTGGATCTCTTTCTCTCTCTCTTAGATCCGGCGGTCCTTTGCTCACGCACCATTCTTCGCCGCCAACAAGCTTTTCCAGTGACACCGTATACAGCAGAAATAGAACGACAACAACGTCGGCCATCTCTCCGTCTTCCTCTCTTCTATCAGATCTGGAAAAAGAGGCAAAAATCGTAGGCTACCTTCATCGTTGCTGCGTCGCCGGCAACACCACAACCGCCACTGCGGATGCCGACAATCATCTTCCCCGACAACCACCGCCAGTCCTTCGTCTTCCCTCCGCCGGAACTGGAGGAACCACGCAAGCAGCAGCCGTTTCCATTTCCTTCTTCTCTAAACAACGAAAACAGGGCAGCAATCGGCGTTCCTTTCGTCGTCTCTGGGCCTCACGCGTCACCCTCCGACCATCAGTTTAGCTGCCGACAACCTCCGTCTGGCCGCCGTGAATTTCTTTTTTCATATGAATATATGTAATTGATATATGTAATTATTGACATACTACATGTATTAAATATTATTTATAAATTTATTGTATATATATATATAATTATATTTATAAATTAATTAAAAGTATTTATATAATATTAGTATTATTTTTTTGGTAATAATATAATATTAGTATGTTTAGTATTAGAATAAAAATTATTAATTATATATAATAATTATAAATACTAAGTTTTTAATATAATAATTTAAACATAAAAACTATTTGTAATGGAATTTTATAACAAAAGGATCCCTCACTTTTAGGAATTTTACAATCCAGTCCTTGAGGGCATTTTGGTCATTTCTATCAAAATTCTAATGGAACCCTAGGGACTTCTAACGGAAAGAGAACCTTAGGGACTGCTGTGTAATATTCAAAGATTCGTGAACTGCAAAGTAATTAGGCTAAAACTTAGGGACCCGTATGTAATTATCCCCTCAAAGTTATTCACCCCAACGAAATCAAGTTGGGTTCTACAACTACTAGAATCAACTCAAAAATTAAATAAAAGTAATACTAACAAACTAATAATCACGGATTAAATTCAGTAATCACGGCTCAAAATATTCTGAATTAAGCACTAAAAAGTATGCAAGATTTATATTCAACAAATACGCGTATATATTAAAATACAACTATGTATCTATTATATATACACGTATACTAATAATATAAACACGTATATATATATATATATTATAAATAATACATAGAGATGTATTTTATATTATATATAATATATGTATTACAATAATATATGCACGTGCTAATATATATATGCACCCGTAAATACATATATTATATATATGTATTACACATATTTTATTATATATAATATATGACAAAATATATAATATAATATATAATAAGAAAACCATTTTTGAAAATTATTGGACCAAAAAAAGTATTTTTGAAAACTACTCTTAAAATGAGAAAAAAATTATTACGAGATTAAAAAAATCATTTTTAAAACTATGAGACCAAAAGTGAGAACGGTCTTATAATATGAGACTAAAAATGCAATTGCTCTTTATGAAATTAAAGGGTGAACAGTAACTTCTGTTAATTATTTGATGGAGGTCCTTAAAATGAGGAAAAAAAATTGATACCAGACTAAAAAAACCATTTTTGAAAATCATAGGACCAAAAGTGAAAACGGCCATATAGTATGGGACTAAAAATGCAATTTGCTCTCTTTCTTTTGACACCATTAATATTTAATACTGTCTTCTTAATTTCAAAACTTTAATGTTAGTTAGTGGAGTAAAAAGTAATGATTCTTGATGATATTTTTAATCAGTTTTTGGCTTTTTGCTGAATAAGTATTTGGTTAATCATCGAAATCTCTCTGATTTAAGTTATTCATGAAAACATCCTAATAATTACTTATTACATTTCCTTAAGAATTGCGTATCTAATTAAATTCAATATATTAATCAAACGTGTGATATTTCATCTTTTTCGATGAAAAATTTACCCTACAACTCCCAAAAAGTTGCAATTTAATGCAGATTTCTGTCGGAGACCAAATATCGGCCGAAAACCCTTATTACGTGACGATACCACCAAGGCCACATCCATTATCAATAGACATGTGTCTTTAGACCCATTTCAAAAAAATTAAAAATTACCACATAATTCATATTTATTTGGGGAATAATTTCCCTCCCAATACAATTTTAACCAAATTATTTAAACAAATTACAGAATCATTTGTTACCTTATTCCTATCCTTTAAAACCCTAGCTTGACAAAAAGAAAAGGTCAAATTATTTATTAATTTAGTAAATATAATATTTTTAGTTATGATATAAATATATCCAATCACCCAGTGATACAACCTATTTGTCAATTTAATAAACAATAATATAGTTAATATTTTTTTTCAAATTTAAAAATTAATTAAGCATATTAAATTCTTAATTTAGACTAAAATTTTAATTAGTTAAAAAATGCTTAATTTAGTCAAAAAACCCAATTTATTTAGATTTCTATTCAAATTAAAAAAAATCAAATTAATTAAATTTCTATTCAATTTAAGAAAAAACAAATTAATTAAATTTCTAATTCAATTAACGGAGAATTAATGAACAATCTCTAATCTTTTGTAACCCCCAACACAAAAAACAACTATAATAATAAACGGAGAAAATAGTTATATTAGATCCTCCAATTCAGAAAATAGCTACATTAATTAGATCCCTATCCTTTCTATTTTTTGAAACCCCCAAAATCTTGTAAAAATACCATAATATCCTTAATAAAATGAAGAAGGACACGGATATCAATTGTTTTCTTCCCGCGTTTGATATTTTCTTCTTGACAGTAAACTCATCGGCCCCGACTCTTTTCCGACCACCCTTTTTGGGCGACGGCGGCTCTTTTTCGACAACGATTGTTGTCCTTATTAAAACTACTCGTCTACGTTCTAAATGTTATTTTTAATTTCTCGTATTTTTCTTTAACTAGACAAACAAACCTTTCAGTAACTAATAAAATGAATATTTACACTACAAACTTAATAGATTGTTATGCATTCCCGATGGGGCGACTGAATTAAATAAAAAGTTGTCTGCACTCTTTCCCGTAGTTTGACCATCCAAATGTGCAGAGGTAACGACGAAGGGGTACGATGCTAGATTTTCCAGCCCATTCACCTTTATTAATATCTTGCCCTAAACGCTGAAATTCTGCACATTTTCACCACTATTTTGTACCTTCCGAAAGTCCTCTTTCTTTTCCAGATCTCGAATTTTTTATAAACAAAGTCATGAATCACCCTGGTAATCCAACACACATTAATGGCAAGGCCGAGTCGTACATGGTTGAACATCTTCAGTTATATGCCGTAGAAAATCAAATCGATCTGCTAAAAGTCTACGAGACAGGCCTGTTTCAAGTGTCGTTTTGATTTGTCACGGTGATTTCAACGACAATACTGGCACCGATATATTTTAGAAGCGGTGAAGAGACTGCAGATAGTATTTTACAACTTTCGTAGATTCTTGGGGTGTCCTGGAGTTGAAATGGGTAATGATGGTATTCATGCCCGAATTGATACCATCTGATATTTTCTAGAGAATAGTCATGATGTAAATCGAATTCATACGCAATCCTTTTTTTTAATTTTTGTTCATTAGTTAATGTACAATTCTACATAGGTCATTCGCAGAGATTCTGTGTGACACCCTGCTCACTCACACGTACATGTACGCGACACGTGTGGGTTTAATTTCGTAATTTACTTAATTTCTTGTATTAATTGATTCTCTTACTTGATTTACATTTCTTTATTCTTTTCTTATTCGATCAACTTGAACAATATGAACTTATGTGTTATTTGAATTTTTTATTTAATCGCGTAATATGTATTTTGTGTATTTGAATTCTCGAGCATGTTTAACGGGACCTATATGATTCTTGGACTTGTTTGAATGTTTTAATTTTTTTTGGGACCTTTTGTAATTAGTATGGACTCAAATGATCACTTTTTGTATGTTTTGTGGTCATTCGGTAATTATAGCCTTTTGAGTCCCCTAGGCTGTATCTTGAGCTAGGGAACTCGGAATCGAGTTCTGACACCTTCGTTGAGTTTGATTTGATGAATTGGATTCAATGAGACTAGCCCCATAATTTTATGCCTTCATTTCGACCCCCGATTACCCGAATTTCGGTTCACGTACACTTTACGTACCTACTAACCCTAGTGGGACCCTAGCCCCTTAACTTGTGGACTTTTCCTTCCCCTTATTACACAATTTGCAGCTCTCTCTCTCTCCCCATTTCAGCCCCAAAAACGCAGCAAGCAAGCTAAGGAAAGGAGAAAGAAGAATTCCCATCTTCAACCTCCATTTTTGCAACCATAAGCTCAAGACATCCCTTCTTCTCCCATTTTCTCTTCAAGGTAAGCTTTTATTTGATTTCCTCTTGCTCTTGTGACCTTTTTTATGTGAATAATTATGGGATTAAATATTGGGAACTATGTGTATTAATTTGGGGCAAATATTAAGGGTTTGGAATTTTTGGTGAATTCTTGCATCTCTTTGATTCTTGTTGCATTCATATGCATATATGGGTGTATTTGATGCTTTTGTCTTGATTATTTGTGACTTTGGTGCTTGGTGGTTGAGTGGGAAGCTTGATAGCATATATGACTATGGTGGGTTTGTGGGATTTTGCTTGAGAACTTGGTTTATGGCTTCCAATAAGTGATATATGTGCTTATATGATGAATTGATGCATGAATGATGGATTTTCGCTTAGTACTTGGCATGATCCCTTGATCCCCTTCATCCCCCTTATTGATCTTGTGTAGAATGTTGAGCTAAGAGTTGGTTTTGTGAGTCTTGGTGTAAGAATGTGGTGTATATGATTCAATTAGACACTCCTGAGTGATGTTTGCTTCATTTAAGCTCATTTGATTGTTTTGCATTGAATCTTCAGATAGACTTGAATTCTTGTTCCTTTGATATATTTTATGTCTTGAGGTGTCAATGCATGATTATGTGATCTTATGCTGGTGTTGGGTTCGAGTTTGGGGTGATTTGAACTTACATCGGCCGAAATCTACACTTTTAACCTCTTTTGGCCGATTTTTGGGCCCCAACGATCGTGGGAAATATTGCCCTGAAGACCTACGACCATTGGAAATGGTGTGTACAGTAGGGAGCTACTGCATCGTTTCAACGGCCGTTGATTTTGAAGGCCTAATTTCCCACGGCCATTGATCTCACTCTATTTTCAGTTTGAGTTTGTTTTGCTTCATTAACCCTTC
Source organism: Lippia alba (assembly GCA_037834125.1). Classification (NCBI taxonomy): domain Eukaryota; kingdom Viridiplantae; phylum Streptophyta; class Magnoliopsida; order Lamiales; family Verbenaceae; genus Lippia; species Lippia alba. Next base: position 5,314 of record JBBMKE010416099.1, on the reverse strand, counting down.
ATCCGAACTCCAATTGAGCTGAAATTTTAACCACAAAAACCTCTTAAAGTCTATAACAATCTCCAATTTGAATCACCTCAATATCTTTTTTGGTTTGTGAACTTCGTGTCTACGCCATTTCCACCTCGCTTTAAATTACGATTTCGGCCATAAATTTTTGGAAAGCCCTATTTGTCTAGTTTCTCCTCCAAGAAATAAAACAAAATTCTCATTTCTCATACTCAAGATATTCCCATTTTTTACAACTTGCGCATTTTGAAAATCTGTCAGATTTTGCCCGTTTGCACTTAGAGTCTTTTTTTGTGATCTCCTTCCGCTTTTCTTGTACCTTTTCACCCTTGAAATTAGTGCTAACATGTTATATGATGTCTATGTATATGTATTTGTTCTTATATGCTTTTATTGTGCACATGAACATGTTGCATGCTTATGAATATGAGCTTCGCATAAGTGTTTTTGCATCCATCTCTTCCATGAGCATTACCGAGCGTATAAGTGGTTCATATTGCATCTAAGTTTTATGTTTATGTTTCCAGTTGTCTTAGGTATACCCGGGGAGTTGTTTCGCGGTCCGTGTGAGTCCAGGGTGAATCACAAGTATTGCTTTTGGTTTCGCCGGTACAAGGTGAGGCTAGGATATAGTTAAACCCTATGAATTGTGTCGTATGCCTTATATGCGAACTATAGCCTATCTTGCATGTATGAATGGATTTGATTTAGTATGTTTTAATTGGTATAGCTCAACTACACTCAAACTGTGTGCCTTTTATGACCCGGTAAAATGCTTGCATTGGAGTTGGATATGGAATTTACACGGAGAGGTAAGTAAGGCGTAGTTGTAGCAAGGTTAAGGTATGCCTCCTTGTATGATTTTTACGTATTGATTAGTTTTGGGTTAGGTATGTTTCCATTTGATTCATATGGTATGATACTATGGGGCCTAGGAGGTGTGCGTAAGGAGGACCCCGGACGGCCATCGGGGTCGCCGGTTATGACCCCTGTGCACACTTCCATATGTTTACGTAAAGGACTGACCCGGAGCTCATCAGGAGGTTTGGTTGAGCAATGGGAGCCTGAGGTTTGAGTCTATGTGCTCCCTTCGACTGTATGGATGGTTAGGGTCGCGCAACCCTTCCATCACCGAAGAAGAGGCTTATTTATGAATCTATAAGATTATATAATTTCGTATGATTTGCATGTTTACTTTTGAGGAGTCCAGGATGGGATTTGTTACTCGTACCCGCCGAGTTATGCATGTATATATGTATATATGTATAAATCGTTAAAGGTTATGAAATGGGGATATATTTCTAAATAAGATAAAATATAAATCGTTGGAATATGAATGCTTTAATACGATTTGAATCCTTTTGAATCAATAAGAATTGTTATATTTTGGTAAGCTTCAATATGTTTCTTTCGAATTAAATCATTTTGAATTCATTAGGCTTGATTTGTTTAGAATCCCTATATATACGTATCACGGGCAAAACTTTAGTATGTAAAAACTATCCTCGAGCTCATGAAACCTGTATGTGCTTGCAATATGCTTTGCTCTACATATATGTAGCATGTGTGGGTAGCCCCTCACTTAGTCAAGTGGATGACTGACCGTCTCCCTCCCCAATCTTTTAGTGTGCAGGGTTTGCATGGAGTTTGGAGCTAGGCGGAGTCTTGTCGAGTCTTTGGGTCGGTCGGTTTGTTTTAGAGAGTCTACGTATTCACTTTTTTATTGTTTTGAAATTTGAATCCTCATGTATGATATGTATTACATTTATGAATTCTTGTTATGAATTACCCTTACCGGGTTTTGTTTATGAATCTAAAAGAGGCCTGAGGAGCCCAAGTATGCTTGTGGATTGCATGTTTAATTTCTGCAGGCTCGTGGCTAATGCATGTGTTTGGATTTAGGTCTTTCGCTGTTTACATTTATCTGGTTGGTTGTTGTGATAGGGTCTACGTTCCGCCTAGCTTAGAAAGTTTTTGATTTGTCTTCCGTTCTCTATGGTTCGGTGCATGTACAGACTCTCTATTTCATCACTCATGCCGGGTCGTAGTGTGGGGGATGTGGTACCTCACATGCGGGGTGCTACAATTTCGCCTAAATGATAGAGTCCTAAAGTCATCAGGATTAGGGGAGTTCTTACACATGCACAGTTAAAGTAAAACGCATACCCAAACAAGAGCATATAAAGAAGTGTTGACTTAATTCGTTATTTTATTCAAATATTGTCTATGATTACAATAAGGAAAAGTACAAAGTGGATATTACAATCGGCTTTCTAGGGCATTATTCCTAACAATACCATCAACTATTTATTTATGAAATCAGTAATGCATAGTCACAATTTGTTTATTCATGAAATAATATCTTGGAGTAGTTAGCATAGTGATATTAATTAATAATGAGATTAATTAGCATATGTGGATTAGTAGAATGACCTACAACTTGTTACTAGAATAAGGTTGATCTCTTACTGATTAAGTTGTTCGTAGTCCATTAAACTTAAACCCTTGGTCAAGGTGGATAAAGATCAATGCATCAAGAAAATGGGGTTTTCTTGGATTAAGATCGAAAAGGATATGAAACGAATTTAATTTTAAAGATCAAGAATATTTAGGCTCTGAGAATATTCCCATGCCTTAGTTCTTGACCGAGAGATGGAAGTGTGGGAGGATCTTATTCACTAGATGTTATTAACTGAAAGGTTCTTCGATTAAATTCTTATTCGGCTAGGGGTCACATATCCATTGCTAGTTAACAATCGTGTGATCTGTGAAGTGGATAATTAATTAAGTGAATTAATTATTCACTATCACTACTAATCGAATAATGAACCTAAAGGGTTACACACAAATGGCAGAATACGAGGGTTTTGGATAGGAAGTTAATATGATTAATGAAGGATAAAATTGTTGAGCGAAGAGAGAAAAACCCCGCTAGGGGTCACGTTTGAAACGTGACTGCCACGTGTCAAAGTGACACGTGGCTGCCACGTGTCTTACACGTGGCGTCGGACACGTGTCTTGTACATTTGTCCAATCATGTGGCTAATAAGTGTGGAATTATTCCACACGTGAAATCTTTTCTTAAAATTAATTGATTAAATGTAATTAATTAATTTAAGTCTAATATTAATTATAAATTAATTATTAGATTATTTTTCTTAAGTTGTAACCCAATAAATAAATTGGGAATTAATTTATTTATTGAAAGAGACTTTTAACTTTAGGAAAGTTGAAAAGTCCAACTTCCTATTGTAGGAGAGAGAGAGAAAGTTGATTCTTGCTACGATTTGAAAAACAAGTCAAGCACTTAATTTTTCCAATTAAATTAAATAATTAATTATTTAATTAGTGAGCAAGAAACAAAGTATCCTAGGGTTAGGAGAACCCTAGGGTTCGAATCCCTTGTATAAATAGAAGGGATGGGGCTTTCTCATTCTTTAAACCAACGCTCTTGAAATGTTATAAGTTTTGAGAAAAACAAGAGAAAAGAAAAGGTTTTCAAAATACAGGTTTCCTAGCCAAAATATAAGCCACAGAACTAGTATTCTCCCTAGCTTGATCGTGTTTTGCGACTGGTGTGGATACCGTTAGAGGATAGCCAATTTGGGGATCTATTGAAGGTCGTTCGAGGGACATTCCGCACGAAGGGGGTTTAGTAGGCGGTACTAACGTCACAAGAAAGTTTCAACCAACGTGAGTTTCTTGAAACTACGAATCAATATGATAATCGGGAGTTTCCGGTCTTGCTTGTTTGGAATTTTTTTTTTTAAATTCTGCTACGTTTACTTTCCGCATTTTTCCAACAACCCAAATTGTCTTAAGTGTGACGGGTGTTTTATTTTTGCTTTTGATTTTATATGTATGAAGTGTGGAAGATGGAGATGCTCGTACTCGCTGAGCATATGTTATGTTTGGATTATGAAACGAGGATAATATTTTATAATATTATGTATATGTTTTCTTAAAATGATTAGGTATGCAAAACCTATTCCCGATTTATAACCTTTGTTCAAGTCTTACGATGTGTGTGTGTGTGTTAACCCTCCCACTCAATCGGTAGACTGACCCTCACCTTATCCTTTTAGTTTGTTGGTCTTGAGATCAAGCTAGACAGAGAAGTGAGTCGGTCTTGTGTGTCATTAGTTGGCTTATTTCGAGTTGCATTTCATACATTTATTTTTTTTGGACTCGATATGCATGAATTGATTATGATATGTACATTTGATTCTTTTGGAGATTATATAATGTATTTGGCTTTGTTGGCATTTATCTATCTGGTTTGGATTTGATGTTTCATTTGTTTCATGCTTCCACTTTAAATGTTTGTTTCTGGCGCGCTATTGTTTGGGTTTAGCTCCGCCTAGCCTAGTGTGTGTAGGTCCCCATTCGATTGGATTTCGGCACATGTATGGACTTCTATTTTATATGTGCATTTGGGTGTAAGTGTGGGTATGATGTGATAGCCCACCGCTCCGGCCGCTACAAGATTGGGTTGAGGTAGGGGTATATTGCCAAAAGTCCCAACCCGAACCCAACCTAAAATTGAACCCACTACTCCCAACCCTAACCTAATGTTATAGGGTTTAGGTTGACCTAATACATATTTGTATCACCCAATAACCCAAACCCATCCAATAACTCAACTCGACCTAAATTTTATTTGATTTTTTCCTTTTTCTTAGAAAAATTACATTATTAAAACTTAGATCTCAGTAGAAAAGGTTAAGCAAACCAAAAGTCATACATAAACAACTGTGCTCTATAATTGCTGCAAAACGAAACAAACTAAAAGCATAAGAATAAGCTCATTCAAGACTAAAAATCAATTTGAAAACCAAGAAGAAAATATTGGGGCGGCATAACAAGAAAAATCAAACTCTAAAATCTCGATCTTCCCTTTTCGACTTCTCTTTGAAATTTTCTTTCCTCTTTGAGAAATTTTTGTTGGTGACAATAAGAGATCTATTTATGGAGGTGATGAGGGAAGGTGATGAACGATGAAGTGGAATTGGAAGTGGAAGAGGTGGTGCCGGAGACGAAGAGTTGGCTAGAGGAGGCGTCCTTTGTGCACAACATTCTACTCTATTTAAGCTTCTAGACATGCAAAGAAAATAGATCTGAGTGGTGGTGCTGGAAGGTTGAGGCGGAGAGTGGCGAATAGTGGTCGTAATGGTGGCTGGTGACTGGAAAGGACACTGAGAGAGAGTCAGGTAATTAGTTAGGTTAGGGTGTTTTCAATTTATAATATTCATATTTTAAAGTGGATCACATTAGGTTGGGTGGGTTCGAGTTATTGGGTCACCCA
>JBBMKE010416090.1:0-11240 GCA_037834125.1 Lippia alba | reverse complement strand
GCTCCCCTACGTTGTTTTCCGGCCGCCGCCGTACGTTCCCAATTTCATCCTCAATGATTTCGTCGACGTAAGTCGATTTTTTCTGCATAATCTTAGTTGTTCCTCAAATTTAAATATAAATAATTAATAATTTGATTATGAAGGGATATCCAAATATTTGAATATATTTAAATTGTCCCAGAAATTATATTCTGAAAATATGAAAGAAAAGCTTGAACTCTTGAAAGGATTGACAATAGGACGCCAAGATAATGTCAACCTTTCCCCTCTTCCTCAGGTACGTCGTTATTATTATTATTATTATTACATTCAAATTCATTTAATAAATTAAATAAAAATATTATTGTATGATGTTACACTAGCTTAACACTATTACAATAATGTTTTGACTCTGCAGGAAGTATTAATTGTGTGGGGAGAGCATGATCAGATATTTTTATTAGAAAAAGCCATGGAACTGAAGGGGTATGTATTGATTCCATCTTATATGTTTTAAATACAAAGTATATATTATAACATCATCAACAGTTTAATAGAAGTAAAGAAATTACAATCCGAAACGTAAAAACAATTAGATACACATCGATATATACCTACGTAAATTTAAATTTGATTCAATCGAATCAAATATTTATTATTCGTCCTTTAATTATACTATTTTGATCAAATCAGATGAGTTAGAATTACCGGTCCACTAAAATTCAAACTCAGATGTAATATTTGCCTTATTAATGAGACACGACTTAGATTGATCATTTTGTTTAAATCAGTTAGAAGGTAGAAATGTACTCACCACGAATTAATTGCGGTAGATGAAGTGGGATTGGAATTCATTAAATGGGTACAATCATATTAGACAGACGTCAAGTTAATGTTTTGCTTCAAATATTTATCATATGCTAAGAATAATTAATTAATTACTCAAAATGTAGATGAGTGTAACGTTTGCTTTTCAATTTGCAGCTTGTTAGGGGAAAGGACGACATTACAAGTTATTAAGAATGCAGCACATGTTCCCCAACTTGAATGTGCACCCCAATTTAATAAAATTGTCAAGAATTTCTTATGTGGATTGTAATTATTATTGTTACTATTACAAATAATTCTGATAAAACTATGGACTTTGATGCAAATGAAGAAATTAAAATCATTCTTTTAGGGAAGCAACCAAATTTCTATTAAATATTCTCCTCAATATGGTGGAAATGGTAAGATAGGAACTATGATGCACCAATATTTTTTAAAATATAAATTTGTTGGTATTGTTTGAGACACTCGTATCGAATATCATTTATGATAATTTTCATGTAAAAATTTAAAAAATAAAATAAAAAATTATTGCCATCATATCTGAATCGCTTTGTATATATGTGGATAATAGCATAGGAATAACTGGAAAAAAAATAAAATATATTTTGTTTTTTGGGTCAAAAAAATATAGTTGGACCGATAGAGATATTAATCAACGCCAATAAATGTTTTAGATGGTTCAAATGGTTAAATGTTCAAAATCCTAAGTTCGGATTCCACTTGAGCGTGTGCGCGTCAAAAAAAAAAAAAAAAAAGGTGCAGCTCAATAATATTTTAGAAAGCCCAATATTAATCGAACATACCTCTCCATCACCACTTTTTCATTTGCCACGGCCAGGCTCCGTCGTGCTCGGCTACTACCGCCACCACCCCAACACCATCACTAAAAATCCTGACTAGTTCTCCACTGATTCGTCACCTACCATGTTTGAGAGACTAAATTAAGCCAAATCTTGTTTGTAGACAGATATTGATTGATTTCTGAATATGGTGACTACATCTCTCTACAACGAAAGTGCCTATAACCTGTTCGATGAAATGTCCCACCAGACTTTGGTGACGTTATAAGCTTACTCTTAGTCCGTGACAGAGAAAACCAATTTGCTGGGATTTAGGAAGGGTGCCTGAAATGGCGTTTAATCGTCAGCAGAACTTCCTATTCGATCAAATCATTTAAGAAGCTGGCGAAATAATGAAATGAACACGAGGCTACTGTATTATCATTCCGGAAAAGAAGAATCCCCTGACGCAGAAGAAGAGGTTAATCCTTAGACTTGAGATTCCACATTATGTCATATGAGCTAACTCTATAATATTTTATATAGACTCAAAAAGGTTTGACATATAGAAACTTGAATTACGACTTATGTTGAGATTATACAAGTGGCATATGAGAATTGTGAGAATCAATAAATGACCTACACTTGTTGGAATGGGTCAAGTGTGCGATTTTTCAAAGGTTGGGGGTTTAATGTAAAAAAAAAAAAAGAGAGAGGGAAAAGTGCAAAAATCGAAAAAGAATGGAGGGTTTATGGGTTTAGCCCTACTATTAAATACAAGTTTTTCACCGTATCAATGAGAAAAGAGTTTTCTTCGTTTCTCTCTCTTAATATTAACGTTAAGGGTTAATTACACAAAAATCTCGTCCTTTGGGCCTTAGGGCGGGTTGTTCCCATCTTTTTATTTTGTGCAATTTGCTCCATAACCTTTCAAAATTGTTGCATTTAACCCATCTTTGGTGGAATCTTAGGGAATATTTTGTTCTTTTTTTTTGGCGTGATTTATAAGGCTAAATTTGTACATATCAGATTTCAAACATGTTGATATTATACATAAAAAATCGAAGGTCTCGACCCAAAGAAGAAAAAAGTGGTCTCAAAATCAAAATCCAACAACTAACGAATAAGGAATCATCGGTCAAAGATAACGAAGGACCGATGCAGCTTTTCATGCAAATTTCAACGTTTCCGATAACCAATAGAAGGGGGTATGAATTTTGTTCTCCTTGGGGAGAGCAATACGATAGTAGTAGTCTTGATGCTTGCGTTAGCATGAAGGAAGAGAAATTGACGGTCAAAGTTCAACTTGATCGGAACATTTCTGGAAAGTTCCACCAGAAACTTTGAAAAGGTCTTAACATTATTATTATTATTATTATTATTATTATTATTATTATTATTATTATTATTATTATTGTAAAATAAAACTCTCACAAAATTTAAGGAGTTGCCTACAACTGAATCTTCTATTTTCCTTTTTACACGAATATCTACATTCCAAATTGAAGAGAATCATCACGACTTGAATTATTCTTTGAAGAATTCCAGATCATTGGTCAAACAGTGAAAAATTCAAAATATATTCTAAGTCATCTCCTGTAAATGACCGAGGCCCGTTGTTCTTAATTACTCCAGTCAAAAAAACTTCTCAACATAAAGCTATTATATTCCGCCAACTATATATGTTGCTTGGTCAATACTCAAGTTCCTAACGAAAATCAGTACGTTTGATTCTTCATCAAAAAGTTAATCGATTGTATGACTGATTTTTTATAGACGGCTAAGTATATGAGGATATAGGCACAATATAAGAACAAGACTGACACTGATTTTGTTTCAAGATTGACAACATCCAAAGATCTCAACATATATACGTCCATCAGGAATTATACGGTAATTTCTCAATATAGAGGGAGTAATAAGTATTTCACCTAATTAAGGTCAGACTTGTAATCAAATGTTACTAAACTACCCATACTATAAACTTAGTAAATAAAATATATAAGACTGAATTTTTTTGAAGAGCAAGGGTCAATTTATTGCAAATTAGATCGACAAAAAAAATTGACTGTAGTTTCCTTGCATTTGTCTCTTCCCGAAATTTGAACATGACTTGCTAAGAATTATAAAATAATAACAAACGCGGAGTTATCTCAGCCTTTTTGAATATATTCATGTTTCAACATGACTGGGCAAGAATTGCACCTAAATGTCAACCATAATAGTTTTTCTATAAATACTTCCCTTTATCGACCATGGTACGTATAATTACTTCAGAAACCCAAAAGAGAGAAAATATCACTTTCATGATTATCGGCTTATACTAATAAGAAAATGTCTGGTCCTATTCTAGGCCCAAGAAAACCTGGTGGCGGGCGAAAAATGCTTGAAGTTGGCATTGGAACATCACATGCTTCAACTGAATTACATCTATCAGCAGGTTTGTTATTTTCTTATATACTCACACTTCGTTAACCTCCTTGAATTGATATATATAACCTTTTAGGTCTATAGGACATGCACGAACATATACGGTGACGAGCAATGCATTTTATTGAATTCATAGAGGATTGGCCTCGGAAGCGTTCCATATGATTTTTATCCCTCTTACTATAGGATAGTGTCCGCAAATCCCATTAATGAGTGCCTAAACATTGATAGTGAACTTCAATGGGAGTTTCTTTTGAATCAATAACGTGTTGATCTAGTGCAACTGGAGCCACAAAGGACTCTTTGGATTGATTCGATTCTGGCACTCGTTTTGACGCAATTTAACCAGTTAATTAAATATACGGAATTAAATGCTAGAAAAATATGAATTGAGAGTGTTTTTGTGTGACACCATTAGTGTTTGTATACAAAATCTGCATTTTAAAGCTGTTTCTATTATCAATAAATTGTGTATTTATATTTATTTGTTTGTTTTTCTTTCAGCTCTAAATAATTCATCTACAGCAAACAATCACTGGAACGAGATGGATTGGGCTCTGGTTGTGTTAGTCTGTGTTTTGGTAATAATTGTAGTTACTGTAGGCTTGGTAACTGTATACAAGTGCTCCCAGCGAAGGAAGCAGCAACAACAGGAGGCCCTTCTGCAGAAGATTAGGTTTCATGACCACGAAGATGGTTTTTGAAAAACATTATATTGATCATTACATTATTTATGACAAAATTATTTGTCGTATTTTTATGTATGTGTGTAACTAGCTTGATTCAAAATTAATAGATAATGATGAATAGATTAATTAATCTTTGTGAAAATCATGTCCGATGATTAATATTCCTTAATTTAGCTATTGTAAACTTCTGGTCCAATGCAAAAGTTTTAGTATTATAATCTTTTCGGATTTCTGTTTCTATGTTTTGATTTCATTGTGAAAGCTTCAAAAATGTAGGCTAGGGTTGATTGTAGTTCATACATGATTGACTTTTTGAATGAAGCAACAAAATAAAGAGAATCGGGCGATCTCTGCAATATCGAACTCCAGACAAAATGGAGTGGCAGACATATATTGCAAGATATATGCGATCTTAATATATAGTACAGTCAGTTGTATATGACCTCATTGACTTTCAGTTAATTAATATATAGTCATGTGTATGACCACGTTAATTGACTTGTAAATTTGAGAGAGACAATATTAAACTTGAAAGAAGATTTCATCTTTGAAATTTGTAATTTTACTTTTTTAAAACTAGTAAAATCATGCACTTCTCTTAGGTGGAACACATGACTCGATGCACAGCGGTCTATCCAATTGTTACATATTCAAATCACAAAAAAAAATGTGTTATTTATATGTGCTTTATTGCAACTAATTTTTAGAAAAAATATCACTTTTGGTTTCATAGAATAGGTCAAATCTATTTTGGTGCCAGTCAATTACAGATTTCTCAATTTTAGTCTCGTATAATTTAAAATATCTCACTATTAGTTTTTCATTGCTTTTTCCGTCATTTGACTAACGGTTGACTGAAAATCAATCATTTGATCCGTTAGTCAGCCGTTATAAGGGCTAAATCAATCATTTGGGGGGAAAATCAAACATAAACCCTAATTTCACTTCCACCGTTTTTCCTTTTTTTCCTCTACATTCTTTTCTTTCAAATCCGACAAAATAGCTTTGTGGAACTGAAATGTGGCTCAAGATACAGAGAAGAAGAGGTTATTTGTATTTTAAAATACAAATAAGGACATGAGCATAACGTTTAAAGGTTTGAAACTAAAATGACAACAAGAAGAGGTTATTTGTATTTTAAAATAGAGGAAATTGTTATTTTAGTCCTGTAATGTACGTACTTTTCAATTTTGGTTCCAACCATTACCATTTTCGCAATTTACGTCCCATAAAGTCAATTTTTTTGCAAATTTAGTCCCACCGTCAATTTTTCCGTTAATTATAAACGGAAATGGCATGTGCAAAGCACGTGACCGTTAAAAATATTGCATTCATTTTTAAAATCAAGGGCTTCGATGGATTGGCGCTTCTTCCCAACCTTTGATATAACATATTTGGATATGGACATAGCAATTTTAGTCAAAGCAAACTTCTTAGTAGAAAATATTAACTAAAAAGACAAGTAGATCGCATGCTACAAGTAGTGTTGTTATTAGAATTGAGGATCATGAGTAATATTCCGGAGAATATTTGAACTTTTGTAGTCCAAAGTTGTAATTGTTGACCATCATTGTTCCTATCCAAGAAAACATTACATATCCACTTCTTATTTCTACTTTATAAAATAGCTATAGACCTCCTACACAAAGGTGTACTTCGAAGTAGTTTAGAAACACATGATGTATATATAAATCAAAATTATAGCAAATTGTTCCATTGTCGACTAAATTACCAAAAACATATATAAATCATGCCAAATAAAAAATATACTTAATACATAATATATAATTAAATAATCAAGACATTAGGGTAATATTTGGGGCATAAGCCATCAATGCATTTTTTAATTTTAATTATGTATTTCATTCTCTGAGTCAACCTTACCAATATCCTTAGTTTTGCTTATAATTAACATGACAATAACAAATGAAATACAAAACCAAAAGAGAAGTTCAATGTAATACAAAAAAATTACTCAATTTTTTTGATTCCATGTACCCAAATTTCAAATACGGGCAAATTTTACATAGGATGTGCATGTAGGATAGAAAATCGTGGCTCATGGGCTCGTCACATTTCAGAGTGCGGCAAATGTTGCTTCCGAAAGATTATTTTCTTGCGGTTAGGCCTTTCAAAATGTAGCCTCCTAAAATTAGTTAACGTCCATGAATTTCAATTTGAACCGATAATAAGGAGAGCTTTACAATTAATTATCTAATTCAATTTGAACCGATAATAAAAAAAATTACAGTACTCACTAAATGAGATGTTATAACCTTGTTGTCTAAGCAAATGGAAACGGAGAGCAACCGTGTGGGAATTTGTTTGCTTCCTCTTCATTTGTCGATGATTTCTGTCAAACATGTCATTTCTGGGGTGCATAAAAACATTAAAAAAATATCTATGATTAGGCATTTGGGATAAGTAGATTAGTAGTATTGATAAATGGAAGAATCTCTATGTTGTGGAAAGATTGTTGCCTTCCCAAATTGAACTAGCTGTTATGGAATCCATATACTTTAGCTAATTTAAATACATTCCGCCAACTCTTATAACAGTATAAAACAAGAGTATGATTAAATCTTCATTCAAAATCCCAGTTTGACGAAGACTAAATTGCCACACCTCAGTCCCGAAAATGTGTCGTCGGGTCGTCAACTTCACGAACGGACTTCGTTTTTCCAAGGAACTCATATATTTTCAATCGGAATATGCCATGAAAAAAAATCTTTCCATCAGGCCTTTATATATATATGATAAATACTAAGTGTGTTTTAGGAACATGATTCCTAATTTCTTTTATTTTTCTTTTCTTCATGTAATAATATCTTAACTCATTGTCGGCCAAGATTTTGCAAAGAAGATTCTTTGTGTGACCATCTACAACCACCTTGTAAGAATGAGAAAAGGGATGGAATCAGCCATCATGAAAAAGAAAAACGTTTTACTCATTGGTCCAACCGGCACAAGGAAGACATTTTTGGTCCAAACGTTGGTTCAACTCATTGATGTTCCTTTCGTGATTGTTGATGCGACAAAACTTTCGCCGGTCGCCCTTCGTGGGGAACCTATTGATTCGATAGTACACAAATTAATTAGGTTGGCTGACTTTAATCTTGAAGTAGCTAAAGAAAGAGTTGCATACATCGATGAAATAGATAAAACTGCAACGGGTGGCACTGAAATTTCTCAATTTGGAAAATCTATACAACAGACATTAAAACTAGTGGAAGGAACGGTCCTCACTCGAGGATCTACCACTGAGGAATAACAGACAAATTGATACAAAAGATATGCTCTTCATTCGTGGGGGAGCTTTCGTTGGTATTGATAAGATCATTTCTAAGAGATGACAAGATTTCAGAGATTCCGTTGTCCGTTTTACGGATCCCAGAGATCCCATTTTTAGTTTTATGGATCATCCTTTTCTTCTTGATACGGGATTAGCTGTTGCTGTTTCGTTGAAAGATGTAGAGAGCGAGGATCTTATCTCATATGGACTTATTCCAGAGTTCGTGGAAAGATTTCCTATTTTAGGGACCCTTTCAGCTTTGGTCGAGGACCAACTATTGAGATTCTTACAAAGAAAAATTGTGACCTATGTGTTGGGGCGTGCGTGTGTGAGGGGGCGTGTGTGTGTTTGCGCGTGTAAGTCTGTGTGGTGAAAGTGCATTCGGGTGAAACCGAAAATGGGGCACGTGGCTGTATATAATTGGGTACAATTTGTAATGAAATGTCGGAACACATTTCTTGTAACTTTTCAGGATATATGACTGACTAGTCTTCTATCTTGAAAAATAATAAATAAAAGGAATTATATTTTTTCATTACAAAGACATGACAGTTAACATGAATTGTTTCTTAAATTACCGCATGAGAGATGTCCCATATAATTTCTGACGAAACATGTCACAATTAAATCATTTTTTCAAAGTATCTATGCTTCGTAAGTTATCAAATAATTATCTTATAGTACATATAAAGTAACTCTTCTTTTGCATAATGGACTTCTGCTACCCACCATTTTGATTGAATTGTCTTATAGACCCACGAACTCTAAGTGTTTAGAACTATCTTAGAACTTAAATACTTTTATGTGTATTTGGATCTAATTCTAAAATTGAACGATTGAATTGGATTAGATGATTGGACTGAATAATTATAATGCATAATGGCAGGGTCTATTTACAGATACTCATGTACCTCTTCAAAAGGGTACGTACTTATTCACTTTTAGTTATTAATTAATAAAACATCTTTTCGGTATTACACATACCAACAATATAATTAAGTATGGCGCGTGTACGTTTCTCCTTGTATGGCGCGTACGTTCTGCCAGACTGCCACTTGGTGCGCGTGTAAAACCCTTATTTATAAATTGTTAGGTAAGGGTTTAGACTGTCATACACACAACCAACACACAATCACATCATTCAGAATGAGAAACATACTCGAAATGCAGAAAGCTTTTGTTGAAGCGGAGGAGGCGGAGAAGAGGGCGGAGGAGCCACCGGAGGCTGGCTGCTTGAGGTGTGGGGCTATATTTTTCGATGATGAGTTGTGGAGTGACCATGTTTACCCTGGAAGACGCACCCTCAACGACGGACGTGGAGTCATGGCTGCTCCGCTCTGCGGAGGATGACGATTCGTAGCTGCTCCGCACCGCGGCGGACGTGGATTCGTGATTGATCCGCGCGGCGGAGGACGTGGATTCATATCTGTCGTGCGGCGGACATGGAGTCATAGCTGCTCCGCTCGGCGGCGGACGTGGATTCGTAGCTGCTCCGCGCGACGGAGGAAGTGGAGTCGTGGTGGTGACTTCGGGCGGTGGAGGAGTCGCCTCGGCCCGCGCTGCGGCTTCTCCGTCGCCTGCTGCTTCTTTTTGAAGCTTTATTATATGTTTATGAAGAAAAAAGAAGAAGAACGCGATGAAGAAAAAAAAAGAACCATATCTTGAGTTAAGGTTTGTGAGCAATAGTTACAGGATGTTTTAATTTGATTTTCACTTGTTCTGCGTTTTGGTTTTGAATGTCCTGGGTTCTATTCCATAATGTTGACGCTGGTCCATAAGTTGGGTGTAGTTCTGTTGTAAGATTATTGAATCATGATGAAAAACTAAAAGATTTCTGGAATATAATGCGAAAATCATCTTAATTACAAAACTTTCCAATTATTTAAGTGTGCTCTTGAATGAAATCATTAAGTGCCGGATTCATCTCCTTGTGGTATTGTGCAATCTCCTTGTGGTATTGTTCAGACTGGCAAATGTTGCACTAACCTAACAATTTCTTTTTTGGTATAATTAGACATGTTTACACATGGGCACTCTTGGTTTTCAAAATCTTACTTTCACCCCTTATATTTTTCACTTGTAGATTACAAACAGTCCCCTTCATTATATTATGCTACAGATTTAAATATTTTCTGTTAAAATTTTGATGTGATGTATGACGCGACTGAATTGAACACGCGACTCAGGAGTGCCATTGAATTATAGTGGGATAAACAAATTCATAATTCATGGCTTTTCAAGCCTTTTAAACTTGTTTCTCAAGTTTTGCTATGATTTACGGACACGGACACGGCGACACGGACACGACACGGACACGTCGACACATATTTTTTCAAAGCTCACACCATGCTCATTGCTCACACTCACACAATTCAGAATCAGAATGAGAGAGTTACTAGAAATGGAGAGAGCTTTGGTTGCAGCGGAGTCGTCGGATGAGGCACCGGAGAGTGGCTGCGTGATGTGTGGATGCATGTTTGATGATGATGAGGGCGACCATGTTTGCCCCGGCGCAAGGTGACCTCACAGCAGAGGTGGTGGTGGATTCCTCACTGCTCAGCGAGGCTGCGGACGACGTGGATTCCTCACTGCTCAGCGCGGAGGCGGACGAGGTTTCGCGGCGGATCAGCGCGGAGGCGGATGAGGTTTCGCGGCGCCTCAGCTCGGACGCGGACCTGGATTCCTAGCGCCTCAGATCAGCTACGGAAGAGGAATCGCGGCACCTCAGTGCGGACGCGGACGTGGACGTGGATTCCCAGCGGTCATTCCTGCTCCGATCGGCGATTGTTGTCCTAGAGTCATTGCTGCTGCTCCAATCGACAACGGTCGTCCTGGAGTCATTGCTGCTGTTCCCGATCGGCGACAAAGGTGGTGGAGTCCTGGCTCTGGGCGGAGGTCGTGGAGAGTTGGCTCCGGGCGGAGGTCGTGGAGTTTTGGCTCCCTGCGTGGTTAGTGGGTCAGTGGCGGAGCCAGAAAACTCAGTTTTTCACGCACACACCCTAAGTGGTTAGAGGGATTCGAACTTGGGTCTTTGCCTTTAAGAAAGAACCCTTACCACTTGGCCAACCCTGTTGGCCTATTTTTACTTATTAGTTGTTTGTCATGAACTCTCATGAATCAAATAATATTAAGTGTATAAAAAAAAAAGAAAAAAGAAGCCGTATAACTAGTGAAGTATTACTGCAACAAAACAAGAATATACAGTATAATAGTGTATAATCTAATAAACGTTGCAGTGAA
>JBBMKE010416080.1:0-11240 GCA_037834125.1 Lippia alba | reverse complement strand
AGAATGTGGATTATATTGGCCTACATTGTTTCGAGATGCATTCATGTTCTGTAAATCTTGTGAAAATTGTCAAAAAACTGGAAATTTGAGTTCTAGAAATCAAATGCCATTGTCCCCTATTTTAATATGTGAAATATTTGATGTTTGGGGCATAGACTTTATGGGACCATTTCCTAGTTCTTTTGGCAATACTTACATTTTACTTGCAGTTGATTATGTATCAAAATGGGTTGAGGCAAAAGCTACGAGGACTAACGATTCTAAAACTGTTGTAGGGTTCTTGAAGTCTAATAAGTTTAATAGGTTTGGAACTCCGAAGGCGATCATTAGTGACCGTGGTACCCATTTTTGCAACAAAATGGTTGCAGCTTTGCTTAAGAAATATAATGTTACACACCGTACATCAACAGCCTATCATCCACAAACAAGTGGACAAGCTGAAATCTCCAACCGTGAAGTGAAGTCCATATTGGAAAAAACTGTAAATCCGAATAGGAAGGACTGGAGTTTGAAGCTTGATGATGCTTTGTGGGCTTACAGGACAGCCTATAAAACACCCATTGGCATGTCACCATATAGGCTAGTCTTTGGAAAGCCTTGTCACTTACCTATGAAGCTGGAACACAAATCATTATGGGCCATTAAGCAATGCAATATGAAGATGGATGAAGCTGGAGTTCATAGAAAATTGCAAATCCAAGAATTGGAGGAATTGAGGAACGAGGCATATGAAAGTGCAAAGATCTACAAAGAAAAAATCAAAAACTTTCATGATAAGATGATTTCCAGGAAGACTTTTCAAATTGGACAAAAAGTTTTATTATTTCATTAACGTTTAAAGTTATTTCCTGGTAAGTTAATGTCTAGATGGATAGGACCTTTTGTTGTAACTGATATATTTCCTCATGGTGCAGTGTCGATTAAAAGATTGGAGACTGGAAAAGCTTTCAAAGTTAATGGACATCATCTCAAACCATTTTATGAAGGATTCCAAGCTCATACAGTGGAGGAAGTTAGCTTGGACAGTCCTATTTTGATGCATTAACAATGAAAAGACTCCGTCTAGCCTAGGACGTTAAACAAGGACGCTTATTAGGAGGCAACCCAATTTATTTTGATTTATTGTTGTTTTGTTCCAGTTTCTCTTTGTTTTTGCTGAGAGGATACTGTGATTCTTGACTAAGGACCTCTTTTTGCTTTGTTTGCAGATTTTGGCCGAAACTGTTACCAGGACCTAACCTTTAGAGATGGTCATCCTTGGACTCATGGAACGACTAGTTCTACCAGACAGACTCCAGGACTCCAAGTCTCTTTGCAAAACAACCCACCAAGAACCAACTCTATGAGGTGTTAACAGAAGAAAGAAGTAGCAAAACTAGATAATGGAAAGTCGATTTTTTGTTAATGAACATGTTCTTCTTTTATAGTTGAAGATAATGCCCGTTGCACCCTTTTTTGAATCTTGAATTAATGTTTGCTTTTCAAAGACACCAGCGGCACTTATTTCCTTTTCATCAGTGCCACATGTGGGAGAGAGAGAATTAGACTTGATCAAAATTGTATTTGAAAAGCTCCATTTATGTGCACTAACGACTCTTTACTTTGACCAACAAGGATGCAAGTGGAAAGTGACATCATGCTTTATCACTTTGAATGCTGGAATGAATTCTTCCACTTGAAGTTCCAAGATGCAGAAACCATGCAACACTTTTTTGTTGATCATATCAAAAGCCTTGGATGTTCAACACAAGCCAAAATCAGACCACCATCGCCGACGTGCTATAGCAACAACACCGCACCAGCATCACCACTAAAAATTGCACCACCATCCACATCACGTATACAAACAAAATCACGCGCGCACACGCCTAGATCTGAAGGTTTTTCTTTTATATATTCTTGTTTGAATCTTCTGGATTGTTGGGTAGAAATAGATCGATGCGTTATGCTGCTCTCTGTGCATTTGCAAGTTTTGGTTGCGATGAAACCCTTGATTGTGGATTTGCTGCCGAAGAGGAACACTGGTGATAGAAAAAGGTGGGGGAGGTGTGGGGGAGATGGGATGTTGTGGTCGACCGGCGGTGGTTGGGTTTGTGTGGGAGAAAAAGGGGGAACAATTGGGTGTGGTGAGGGACGAAAGCCTTCACCAACGGATCTTCTTGGCTTTGGCAAACTTGCGAAAAATTCAAAAATACCCTCCAATTTATCACATATAATCAGCGCGTGTGTTATTTTGGGGGCTAACCACTCAAATGAGTTGGGATATATGGTGGTTTGTCAAGAAAGGGAAAATATCATTTTTTTATCCTCTAAAAATGCTATTTTCTATTTTGATCCTTACCTTTTAGATTTTCTCACATTGCATCCTTTTTGTTTCAATTTTTTTAATTTTAGTTCTTCACATCCTATGTGACACAAATTTGGGAATTTTTTCAATTCCTCTCCGAAATCTAAATTGACATATTAATATCACATAATTAACTAAACTTTCATTATTCAAAAAAAGCCCCACTATTATAATTTTTTTATATAATTTTCCACTAACTTCATCTTCTTCCCCAATTTAAATAAAGAACCCTAACCCAATTTCATACTTTAACTATCCACAAGATTTCAATTGAAAAAACTCACAACCAATAAGAACGCTTGAAAATCCCTCAAACTTTCCCTCTGAGTCGCCGCCGGAAGTTTCTTCATTTGATGCACCACAAGTCTTTAACCCTGAAGCTGAAGCCCCAATGCCACTTCCGTCGTCACCGCTGCTGAGCGCAGCCCTATAATCGCCATCTTGATTCTCACCACCGCCGCTAGATGAGATTATGTTGTAGTACGGTGGGAAATAAAGAGATGCCTCGGTTGCAAAATTATCCTGCTTTTGATCGCCGCTCACAATACCAAGTGCCTGAAATCAAGATTTAGCCCACTTAACAAAACCCAGAAAAATCTGATAGTTAAGGATGAAATTAGGTTAGGGTTTTTTATTAATTAAATTGGACAAGAAGATGAAGTTGGAGACAATAATAGAAAAAATTAAAATTGTGGGTTTTTTTTTAAAAAAAAATGAAAATTTAGTTAATTGTATGACATTTTTTAAGCTTTTTTAAAATTATTTATAAGGGAGAATTACCCTATATTTAGTCTAATTACAATGCAGCCCATCATTTTTGGAAAATTATATTTTAGTCCCTATAAATCATGTTTGATTCGAGGTCCCTTAACGGAATTTGAAAAAATACATTTATGCCCCTGACGGTTTTATAAGTGTTACATTGAATATATGAATAAAATTACAAAATCATCCCTGAAGTTTACGAAAATAACAAAACGATCTCTACAAAATATAACTTTAACAACAAATCATGGACATTTTTGGAATGACATAACGGAACCCTAGGGACCACAAACGGCTCTCAAAAGTTAGGGACTAATTTGTAATTTCTTGAAAATCATGGATTAGGTTGTAATTAGGCCTAAATGCAGGGTAGTTAGATGTAATTCTCCCTATTTATAATCCACATATTATGTCAACTCAAATTTTGTAGGAATAATTAAGAAAAATTCCTAAATTTGTGCCACAGAGGGTGCACCGGACTAAAATTTAGAAAAATCAAAACAAAAAGGACGCAATGTGAGAAAATTTAAAAGGTTAGAACCAAAATCGAAAACTGACATCTTTAAAGGACGAAAAATGATATTTTCCCATCAAGAAATAATACTTAGTATGGTGATATTGAAATCAAAATAATTTAGATGGTGAATTGTAAAATAGATCATAGTTTCGGAGGAAAATTTAACGAGGCCACTTGACCACATAAATGACGTGTCGTCGCCCTTGCAGAATGTATAAATCATTTGTCTCAAACCCCAATTACTAGCACACAATTAAATGATCCCATAAATGATAACGTGCCGTCGCCCTTGCAGATTCTAATAATTTGTCTCATACCACTACTTCACAGAAAATTCTAGCCCAGACCTGGATTGGCCGGACCCAATCAATCAAAATGCACTTGTCATTTGATTGGTCACTCTCCCAAATTTTTCACCAACTATACGGCAAGTGCAAAACACTACCCCCTCGTTACACCGATTTGGCCGAGCCAGACTCGGGCTAGAATTACCCCTACTTCACACAATTAGGCAAACAATCGGAAAAGGTAAAGGAAAAAACTGTTTAACTTGCCATTTCCGTCTCTTGGGCAGCAACCAATGGCTTCACAGTTTTACGTACATAAAATTTTATATCACAGAGTTTTTCGTGTTAATTAACTCTAACACCGAAAATGGTGCCAAAACCTCACATCTATTAAGCTATAAATAACTACGTACACGTACATCTCCAAAGTCCAAAGTCACCGATTTCCTACAACAACAAATGGAGTGCGAAAATGAAGGTCGTATATTGTTAGCAATAGTTGTATGTCTTTGCTACTGTCATATCATCTCATCAAGGTTGCCCAAAGGCAAGTTGAGGCTAGCTTCCCTTCTTCCCATTTTCCAAATCTTCACCATTCTTCCTCTCTATACAAACTCTAAAATCCTCTCAACAGCAATCGGGTACATAATCTCATGGCTTTCCAATTTCAAGCTGCTCCTCTTCGCCTTCGACCGCTGCCCCTCGTACAAAACCCGAGGGCACAATGTTCTCCCTCGCAATTTTTGTTACCACCGCCACACTGCCATTCTACATCAACACCCACAAAAGAAACTACTCCAAGAAAGTACTCCCTCTGTCCATAGCCCACGAAATCCCCATGTTTGCCCTACTAGCATTATCTCTGCAATATAACAAGGAATTCATCTACATCAATATTCAAATGATCGGATATGTTGTTCTGTGTTTCATAGGTATAGACATTGTGGTCGAGTTATCTAGTTTATTGGTGCATAAAGTCGTGGGGGGGCTTGAGGTGGGGCCCGCATCGGACGAGCCTTATATTTCCTCTTCTCTTCAGGAACTCTGGGACTGGCGATGAAACCGGACGTTCGGGAGTATTTTACGGGAGGTGGTGCGCAAGCCGGTTCAAGCTGCTGCGGAGCCAGCTTTGGCAAGGGATCGGGCAGCAGTGGCGGGAATTTTAGTGACCTTTTTTTGTCTCCGGTCTTATGCACGAGCTCAATATGTGGTACATTACGCGCACTAGGCTGTCATGGGAGACGACGGCCTTTTTTGTGGTGCACGGGGTTTGTGTGGCGGTGCAGCACAGTCTGAAGGTGGCATTTCCGGAGAGGAAGTGGCGGGTGCCGTGGGTTGTGAGTGTGCCGGCGACACTGGGTTTTTTGATTGCAACGGCGTCTTGGCTGTTATGCCCCCCGCTGGTGAGGGGATACAGGTTGTGTGTTGATGACTTGTAAGTTTGTACTTTGGTTAACTCTCAAAATCTTCGTATAATAAATTAAACGGGTCTAGGTTTTGTTCTTTTAATTATCCAGTGAAATTTCAAAACGCCTAAATAATATCCAATTGGAGTAGCGTTAGATCTTGCTGTCCTAGGTACATTAAACACATGTATTCGGGTACAGGCCCTGTATTGATCTCAAGAAACTGAAACACGTATCAAATCCTGACATGGCAGCTATGACACTTTCTTCCTTAAATATTTCATAATATATGGATGACCAAAATAAAAGATGCTAAAGCGCAATAATTATCTTCCGTAGATGTGTGAATATCTATATTTTTTATATACCAACAGGGCCGGTTTTCAGGTAGAAAAAAGCGATACTGATCAAAATGTACATGCAACTATTTGATTTTTTAAAAACAGGCCTATTTTGCAATCGGAAAATGAAAAGTATCAAAATGCTTAAATGGTTGAATTGGTAGACCAGAGTATAGTTTTTCCTATCATTTACAACTACTCTACTCGATGAACATTTTCCTTTTGCCAGGGAAGGTGGCTCCCAAGATCAAATTCGAGAATATTTACTAGTGTTTACATTATCAGATCAATAACCTTGGGAAATTTCGGCAGCTTTAAGGGTTCCGATCGGGTTGCCTTCCTTCCTGATGATCTCTCATTTCGTCGTTTGTCACTAACAAGCACTTGAGTTTCCTAAAGAAAAAATACTGAGAAACACCATACAGAAACAATTACTTGCACCCTAAAAGCTAGAAGCTAAAGTTAGAAGTTTGTTCTTGAATCTTACATGGTCCTAGCTTTTAACTTGTTCCTACTTAAAACAAGTAGAAAAAAGCAGGTAGGTGTATTTCCAAAAGAGAAAATTGCAAATTTGGGATAGTAACATATCTTCATTTGTATTTTCGAACTTTAATTTGGAATTTTTCATTTTATGGACACTAACTCCTAAAAATTGCATTTTTGGTCAAATACCTACCAGAACCCTAATTTTTTATCGGAAAACGACAAGTGAGGTCACGTGCTGGTCTAAAATCGTTTTTATTTGAGTTGACATTATTTAGCTTACGTGGAACGGCTGATTTGTCACATATGAATTAAAACGGTTTTAAACTTCTACGTGACTTCATGTGCGGTTTTCAGATAAAAAATTAGGTTTTCGGTAAGTATTTGGCCAAAAAGATAATTTTTAGGAGTTAGTGTCCCTAAAATAATAAATTCCAAATTAAAGTCCAAAAATGCAAATAAAAGTATGTTATCATCCCAAATTTGCAATTTTCCCATTTCCAAAAAGACTCTTAAATGACAGTTTTTATGGTTTTGTTGTCTTGTAGGGACTACAATTACTGAACACAAATGCTGCCAATACTTCCAAGGCAAATATCTTGAACTTCGCAGAAAAGTTGTGATGTGATTAACGATCTTCTTCAAATGATAGCAAGTGTCGTTTTTAATTTAACCTTCAACCATTTGCAAATAAAATATGGACTCGTACTCGATTAGGAATGATTACAGATATCCCTGAGACAAGAATGGAAATCACATTGAAGATCTAACAAGAGTTACGTAAAACACGTTGAATAACACAGTCAAGACTAACAACTTAATCAGGATTCAGGTATCGTTTGTAATTTCTCAACTGCGAATTTCGTCTTGTAATTGGATTAAATATCAGGAATTTTCTTAAGATATTCGTAATTGGCATCATTATTTCGTTTGCAGCTATGATGAATACTGAAAGACTTAGAAGGGCAGCAAAGGAAGGCGCGATTGAGACTGACATATTCTGGGATAATTACGAATGCCCCTGAGATTTGGTGGAATTATAGATACCCCTAATATTTGAGAAATTACGTGTCCCCCTGTTATCCCTTCCATTAAATTTAGCAGAATTTTTAATTTTACTATTTTATCCCTAACATCTAAAACTCAGGGGGTATATGCAATAAAAGTTCAAAAGCAAGGATGTTACTATAAATATTGAAATTCTTACGGGGTTTGATATAAGTACTTGAATTTTGTATTTACCTAGCTTTTTTTTTTCTTTTTCTGTTTAGCAAATAATGCTACGTAATGATATTTGAACATTTTAAAAATGAACTAATTTCATTCTATAAAGTTTATGGATACCAAATATTTTCTCAAAAAAAAAAAAAATTGGGCATGCATGTTTATATTGGAATGTTATTCATATAAAATACATGCATTAGAAATTACCAAAGTTCAAAATATTTATTTAATAATTCTGATGGATATTATGTGAAATTAACATGTTGTTTACGATTTTTCTATTCATTAAAAAAATGAGTTATGCTAACAAATAAAGTTGAAATAAATCTATGCAAAATATGTATAAACTAAGACATAACATAAAGTTAAATTCATAATTTTATCATATTTTATTGGAATAAATATGCATGAAATATTTATTCTGATATTTATACTTATAGATAAAACATAAATACTAATTTAATTATAAAATTTTAAATTGAAAAATACAAATTTAATCAACATTACAAATATATCATTACACTTTTAATATTATTACAATATACCCCAAAAGGGTATGATTGGAATTTTTAAAAATAATATAGTTGACGTTAGCAAGACTTAACACCTATGTTGCACGGACACGGACACGACACGATACAGACACGGCGACACGGATTTTTCAAAAATTTTAGGACACGACACGACTATATTTTATGTATAAATAAATATATTTTATAAATATTAATTTATTATATATATATATACTTTATTTTTTAAAACTATATTATGAAAATTCATCTAATACACATTCTTTGAAATTAAAAAGAACGAAAATAAGGAAAAAAATAATATTGTAAAACGTGAAATCTCGATTTTCGATGACCACTGTGGCACCATTATCTAGATAGACTTCATCCCTTCAAAAACATTTTCCAGATCTGCAGCAGATGGACTCTTTATCTCTCCAAAAATATTTCTCAAATCTGTGCACCACTCCACTGCATATTTCTTACCACTCATCATATCCCCACAACACTCAAACACCTCTCCACACCCTCTTGGCTACACAGCTCACGGCTAGCAAGAGTGTCAGATGTCCGTCGGCATCACTTTGTGTTCCACCGCATCATCGGAAAAAAACGTGAACACCGCCGACGGTCAAATCTTGGTCGGCATTCCTGGCAGAGAACCCTCACTACCACTATGGCCGCCTTCGACAGCGCTGCAAACATCCAGCCTTTAGCATCTGATTTGAGAGCCAAGCCTTCCAGAAACCCAAATTCTTATGAATATGTGTTCAAGCAGTGTCGGTGTCCCCATTGTTATTATTTTTTTAAATTTCAGACACGGATCTGACGTGTCGGCACGGAGTAATTTTTTGGCGTGTCCGTGCATTAGTGCTTAGCACCATAATTAACGATTGGGGCAATTTATAAGAGAGAATGTAAAACTTAGGGGGATATTCGTAATTTTTCAAATCTTAGGAGGGAATCTATATTTTTGCCAAATTTCAAGGGGGAGTTTGTATCTCTCTCTAATGCAGCGACACTTCTAAAAATATCATTTTTTTGTGTCGTGTCGTGTCGGACATGCGTGTCGAATACCTTGTCCGACACTCCTCAAGTAAAAAATTCAAAAAAAAAATTTGTGTCGCCGTATCCTTGTCGTGTCGTGTCCGTGTCCATGCATCATAGGTACCCCTATATACTATTTGATCCCAACAACATCAACTGAGAAGATTATTTCATAAATACTCACATTTCCCGAGTAGTAAAAGTGTAAAACACTTAACTTAAAATATGATGAGTTAGCTATTATTACATACATCAAATCTTCTACTACATTTTAGTACTTTAACTTATACTCCACATATTGAATGATTGATATGTGTAAGATTTTGCGGAATATCTTCTAATAGATAGAATTATGATATTACCAATAAAATGAAAAGAAAAAATAAAACTTCATATCCAATAAATTAAGAGACAAGTCCTACTTTTCATTTAAATTATTTTGTAATATTCAAAGTAAAAATTTCAAACTAGTGTCTAGGGATGTAACTAAGCCGAGCCGGCTCGGCGAGCCGACTCGGCTCAAGGGCTTTCAAGCCGAACCTAAGCCCTTTTCTTTTGGGCTCGTAGCTCGCGAGCCGCTATATTTAAATAAAAAAATAATATATTAATTTTTATATATATATAAATAGTTAATTAATATATAATATTATATAAATATATTGATTTTTATACAAAATTAATTAAAAAATAATATATTTATTATATATTAGATTAATATATATAAAAATATATTTAATAATTAAAAAAATGAATTTTTAATTAAAAATATTATATATTTCTCGGCTCGCGAGCCGAGCCAAGCCATCCCCGAGTCTGGCCGAGCCCGAGCCCGAGCCAGAAAAAATACCAAAGCTCGGCTCGGCTCAGCTCGTTTACATGCCTACTAGTGTCGTCTTTTCGAAAGTTTTATTTTTAAGTTATAAAATAGTTTTATAGTTTGAAAATTATAAAATATATTTAATATTAATATTTTTAACTTAGAAATAAAACTTTAATATTAATACTAAAGTTTTAAAGTTTAATTTTAATTATTTTATAATATTTAAACTTTTAATATAATTAAATATATTTAAAATTAAATATACCAAGTTCGAATATTAATTTAATATTATTACTTTGAATATTATAAAATATTTTTAAGACTGAATATTACAAAATATATTTAATATTAATATTTTTAACTTAAAAATAAAAATTTTATAACTTCAAATAAAAATTTAGGAAAGACGACACTAATTGAATATTTTTACTTTGAATATCAAAAACTAATTTCAATGAAAAGTATGACTTTTTTTTTTAACTTTTTGTTTTTTTTTATTTTTAAATATTCGATGTATGAAGATTTGTGTTTCGTTTTATCGATAATACCATAATTCTATCTATTAGAAAATCTGGCAAAATCTTACAGGTGTCACGCATTTAGTATGTAGATTATACGATGAAGCACTAAAATGGAGTAGAAGATCCGGTGTCATTATTACATTCATAAATGAAAATATTACATTTTTAGTCATCCAACTATACAAGTTAAGAGTTTCTCTCACGTTCGTGGTTATGGTTAAGGGAGATATATTTCTTGTTATATTTCCAGTCAACTCAAGTTTCTGTTATGAAACTAAATAATATGTGTACGAAACAAAACAAAAGTTATAAAGAGAATTCTTGTAACTTGAAAACTATTATTTTCAATTGTTACTAAATGAATGAATGAAGTAACTATTTATTGAAAAATTTTAAACTTGTACAGTATTTTTATTGCGCCAAAATAAAATATGACATTTTGATTATAATCCTTGACCACCCATTTCAGGCACAAATTGCAGCCGCAACTCCCGGCATTTCACATCCAAAACTTACCATTTTCAACAGTTGTATACATTATTGATCTGTCAACAATGCATATGTCTAACAAAGATTAATACGTTCAAACATAACTAATTTACACACACTATAAACATTGATAATTAGTTAAAAATTCAAAGCCGGCACTACAACTCTCAACTAATTTCTGTCTTTTCTTGATCTAACAAATACAGATACGTCGTACGCTCTTAATTGGAAACATCATCTTTTCATGTCATGACGTGTGGCACAACTTTGAATCTCCAAATTTAAATTTGTGTTTCATTTCCTATTTTACTCATATACACGCACCAAGTGTATTAATAACAGGCAAGAGAAAATTATTAAAAACGTTCCGTAAAGTGAGTCACATACGGTTTTGGTCCCATGAGTGACAATTTTTTTGTTTTGGTCCCATAAAGTGGCATTTTGCGCGATTTTGGTCCCATTGACCAAATTCCGTCCAGAATAA
>JBBMKE010416070.1:0-11240 GCA_037834125.1 Lippia alba | reverse complement strand
CACATACTGGCACCGGATCTGATACCATTTCAAATGAAAGGACAAGGACCGACCCAGTATGTGGATATTGTCCGCTTTGGCCGAAGCCTCACGGTTTTATTCCTGAGCAGGGACTGTGTACCAGTCTACTCAAAATGCGTCCACACGGATAGGTTTCCATTCACCTTATAAGGAGGACTTCGTTCTCCTCCCCAAGTGATGTGGGATATTACATCCACCCCCTTCAGAGGGGACCAGCGTCATCGCTGGCACACCACCTTCTTGGCACCGGCTCTGATACCATTTCAAATGAAAGGACCAAGGACCGACCCAGTATGTTGATATTTTCCGCTTTGGCCGAAGCCTCATGGTTTTGTTCCTGAGCAGGGACTGTGTACCAGTCTACTCAAAATGGGTCCACACGGATAGGTTTCCATCCACCTTATAAGGAGGACTTTGTTCTCCTACCCAAGCGATGTGGGATATTACATCCACCCCCCTTCAGAGGGGACCAGCGTCCTCGCTGGCACACCACCTTCCTAGCACCGGCTCTGATACCATTTCAAATGAAAGGACCAAGGACCGACCCAGTATGTGGATACTGTCCGCTTTGGCCGAAGCCTCACGGTTTTGTTCCTGAGTAGGGACTGTGTACCAGTCTACTCAAAACGCGTCCACACGGATAGATTTCCAACCACCTTATAAGGAGGACTTCGTTCTCCTACCCAAACGATGTGGATATTACATTCATGGCCTATAACATGCAAAAACCACACCTACAAGCATGGAAATGGATGAGATGCACACATGTGTTCAAAGCTTCAAGAATTCATGCAAAACCTATAATGGTATCTTCATGCACACACCTCCACCACTTAATAAAAGTTCATACAAACATTTAGGCATGTATTAGGATCGATTATCATGCATCAATTCAAAAGAAATCACAAGGAATCATGTAATTACATCAAATGACGCTCTAACCCTTACTATTCACATATATGAGCATATCTCAAGCAAATGTCCATGAAATTCAGCAATAAAGCACTTCATAGAAAGATAAGAAGTTGGAGGACAAGATTATGAACTTACCTTTCAAATTTGAGAAGGAATGATGGTGATTTGAGCTCAAAACTTGAAGTTGAAGGGTGTTCTCTTCCTCTTTTTTTTTTCCATTTCGGTTCGCAGCTGATGAGGGGCTCTTTTTCCTTTCTTTCTTGATTTGTCTCGAAAGTGAGGGTTATGGGTGAAAAGGGATTTAATTTATGAGAGTGTGGGCCCAAGAATGAGTTGAATTGGTCAAGTATTGAGGGAGATATGGCTAAATTAGTGAAAGGGGGTCGAAACACGCGTGACGCTCAGTTTGGGCAAAATACGAGGGACCAAACGGGCTTAGAAAATTATAAAGTTGGGTTCTCTAGCTTCCTTTCTTCGTTGTGAGTCCAACGCATCTTCTAGAATTCGAATTCGAATTCCCGAGCTCAAGTTATGTCTTACGGAACACAAGGTGCGCTAAAGCTTGTTAGGCCCTCATGTCCCTAACAAATAAACGGCTCGTAAACCGTAATAAATGAACTCGAAAACACAAAAAAAGCAAGCAAACACATTCATAAATCATGCAATTCAAGTAAGACAAGTTGTCACGAAAATTACAATCGAAAGCAAGGGCATACGGATCGAAAACAAAGCTAAACGAGCAAATACGTTCAAATATTCATACAAAGCACTTAACAAATAATTAGGAATAATTAAAGAATTAATACATATCAATATAATTAACACTTAATTGCATGAATAATTAATTTAAATGCGCACTTAGCTCTCTCGTGAGCGCGTACTTGTACGCCCGAAGAATCCGGATGTCATACCCGACCTGCTGCACCTGCGGGAGCGCCTGCTTTGCCGCCACCTCCTACTTGTCCTCACTGCCAGGGACACCATCCGCTTCAAGTGTTGGAGGTATCTAGGTTTATGCATAGCTTGTAGGTCCGATCAGCACAAGATAGATACTTGCGTGAAGAAGAGGCCCGCAATTTAGGCTCGCGCTTATGCTCTGGATGGTGAGGAGGATGCAACCGAGGTTGACCAGAATGCAGTTGTTGAAGGTATTATACACATTCATGGATCCGGGTGCCACTCATTCCTTTATCACCCAGAGTGTTGTTGCTTCTTTGCCTTTGCGTGTTGAGCTTTCTGCACATGCTTATGTGATTAGTTCTCCGTTAGGAGGTAGTTTGGTGATTGAGAGTGTTGTACGTGAGTGCCCAGTGAGTTTTAAGGGCCGTATGTTCCTTGCTGATTTGGTGGTGATGCTGATGAAGAGGTATAGAGTTATGTTGGGTATGGATTGGTTGTTCAGACATGAGGCTGTGATGGATTATCGAGAGAAGAAGGTTACTTTGGGTTCGGTGGTGCTTTTTGGGCAACGGTTGAGAGATGGTCCGTTTCTGTCATTTGTGGAGGCTAGGGAGTTGGTTTGAGATGGAGCTATCGGATTTGTGGTGTACTTGCCAAATAAGCCTAAGGATCAGGCTAAGTTGGAGGAGACAGAGGTTGTTCGCCAGTATTTGGACGTATTTCCCGAGAGTTTGAATTGTCTACCGCCGAGCAGGGATATAGAGTTCGTTGTGGATCTTCATCCAGGGTCTGAGCCTTACTCGAAAACTCCTTACATAATGACACCGACAGAGTTAAAGAAACTTAAGAAGCAGTTAGATGAGCTTATGGCGAGTGGATACATTCGACCGAGTACTTCTCTGTGGGGTGATCCCGTCCAGTTCGTTAAGAAGAAAGATGGAACGTTGAGGACGTGTATCGATTATCGAGAGCTCAAGAGGAGTTGTTCGATAGTTTGCAGGGTGTGAGTGTGTACTCTAAGTTGGATTTAAGGCAAGGTTACTATTAGTTGACGATCAGAGATGAGGACATCTCTAAGACTGGGTTTAACATGCGGTATGGACACTTGATTTCTACTTTTGCACTCATACACTAACAAACATACATCGATATTTGATTGCTTTGCAGTTGCAGAATGCCTCCACGTCGCCGTGATTGTGACCCCGTTAGTTCGGTCGTAAAGGTATGTTGTGTGTGATCTTATTTGCACGATTTAAATTCCTTTAACTATGTAATTACATGATATTACTTGTTATTATTTGAAATATGTGTCAATGTGACGTATTTGAACTAAGTGATTTGTGACATGAATGAATTACTTGAACGTGTGAACTATATGCGCTTGTACGTTGTATTCGTATGCCGTTTCCTTGTCTCGTGTTTTCTGATTTTGGTAATTTTCGAGTATGAATTGCATTTATGTGTTATGAGTGAAAATATGGGTTCATTGCATATTCCCGACCCCATTTAACCATCCGAAACGCAACCGGAACCTAAACATATACCTAAAACCCGCCACCATGACCCTACCCTCTTTAAAAGTCCATATCTCTCTCATTTCTAACCCAATTGGAGCAAAACTTGGACCCAAATAATCCTAACCTAATAACCCATCAGACCTTGAGTTATTTATTACATTTTAAACACCCAAACCCTTCAAAATCATCAGCACAACCGAGACCACCAAGAGAAGAAGGAAAATTAGAACTATTCATCATCTCCTACATTTGGCCATCACCTTGATCCCTCCATTTCATTGGTGTGTGAGTATAGATTCTTGCATGGCATTCTTTCCTCTTTCATTTAAGCTATAGATTGCATATATAGGCCATGGGATGCATGAGATTGCATATTTGAGGGTTTGAGTATGAATATGTGCATATATGGTTTCCATGTATGTTTCTCTTGTTTTATTACATGAATGAGGTCCCAATAACTTCCTTATTACCTTTCTAAGCATGTATTATGTGGTAGTTGAGCTTTTATGAAGTTTCCATTAATGATCTAGTTGGAGAAATTTGGGGAAACAAGCACACATACACCTTCCTTACTCTATTTCGTGTTCGACCTCGATTCCTTGCATATGTAGGAGTGTTTTTATTCATATTTTGGT
This sequence comes from Lippia alba, assembly GCA_037834125.1. Classification (NCBI taxonomy): domain Eukaryota; kingdom Viridiplantae; phylum Streptophyta; class Magnoliopsida; order Lamiales; family Verbenaceae; genus Lippia; species Lippia alba. The sequence continues at coordinate 7,252 of JBBMKE010416070.1, read as the reverse complement.
GTTGGTTCATGCTTGTTTGAAGTACTTAAGTGTTGGGGTTGTTTTGAATGTGGAATACCCTGTTTTGGCCAAGGGTTTTCGCACAGAAGCGTTTCCACGCCTGTGGAATTTTTCTTCAGAAAAATCCACGCCTGTGGATTGTAGCCGAGGCTACTGCCTCATTTTGGACATTTTTCCACGGCCGTGGGAATTCCAAAGGAAAAATCCACGCCCGTGGATTCCTGTCTGTGATCGCAGACTTGCTTTTTTGTGCTTTCTTTCTCGTTTGTTCGGTTCTCCCCACCCCTAACTTGATCCCAACGTGTTATATACATGTATTTGAGTATGTTTTGTAATGATATGAGTATGTGGCTTGAATGAATGTGATTTACGTTTATGCATGTGTTTTATGTTTCATGCTTGAAATTGGGATTCAGTGGACGTGAATTGCGCATGACATGCATCCAAGTGAATCATTAAATGAAAGAATAAAGGAAATTGTTAAGTGTTGCATTTCCAGACATTGATTTACCTTATATGCATCTCATATCACCTCATATGCATTGCTGAGCGTCTTTTGTGGTCTCATGTGTCTCACTTCACTTATTTTGCATAGATCTGGGTTTGTTCGGAGACGAGGCTGCTCCTTAAGACTCTTCTTGCTCTTTTTGGCTTTTAAGGTGGGTTTCTCTACTATTATTTAAATGACCTAATAGAACCCGACATGAAATGATTTGAGCCAAAACTATATATATGTATATGTAAGAGTCGTTTTTATCGAGTAAATGTTTGCCAACGTAAAGCCTTTTGTTTGAACCCTACCTTGTTTTGGCGAGAAAGAAAGTATGCACGGAATGGGGCCCAGGGGCTTAGTGTGAGTGGCTAACCGGGGAGGCAAGGGCTGACGGGGATCCCTCACACTAGTCCCACCAACATGCGGCGTAACCTGAACTCGTTGGAGATAGTGAGGGATGGGGTCGCCAAGCCTTTAGGGGATTCATGTACCCCTCTAGGTTAAGGAAATGCGTGGCGGGTCTTACAAACCCGACCATCAAATGGAGAAGGAGGAACGTGCGGGAGGACCGGTACCGGTTCGCCCAAACATATTGAAATTGAATGAATGTGCGTGTAATGAAAGAAAGAATGCACGATTGATAGAAATGAATGAATGATTAATGATTACACGAGGTGGCGAAAGGAGAATTATTCATGCCCCCTCGCCAGGCTTTTTATGACCCTAATGAAATTGATAGATATAACCCCGAGTGTTGATTTCTCTCTTTTGTCCGCTTGGGAAATCATTTCAAAACCTCACTTGGGATTATATCATGCATGTGATTGCTTATTTACCGCTTTATATATATATTATAAGCCTCGCTTTTTGTACCCACCAGTCTCTTTTATACTGAACCCGGTTGTTTTCAGGTTTTGGTGCAGGATATGAGAAGCTAGGCGGGAAATCGGGTCCTTAACACTTGTTTTTGCTTCTAGCTTTGTCCTTGAACACTAGCATTTGTATTTATTTATTGTGTATTATGAATTGTATGCCTGTGGCGCTTTATTTACGCACTTGAGGCTGTGAAGGCCGTGTTATGTGATTATTATGAATTTTGTAGAACCCGTGGCTCACTTGTACATGTATTGTATATTATGTATGCTTCCGCATTTTAATCGGTTTTATTACTCTGATTCGTGATTGCTTGGGTCAAAGGTTAGCCGCCTAGCTTAGAGTGTGTGTTTGTCCTCGTTCTCCGGGATCTAGCTCGTGTATGGATTGTCCATTTCATATATGGGTCGGGTCTCGGTGCGAGGGGATGTGATATCCCGCACTAGGTGTTACATCCTTTTAGTGGTATCAGAGCTACGGGTTACAAAACCCGGGCTTTCGAGTCGTGTCGGTCTGTCTAGGTCGTTCGGCATAGGGACTAATTATCAACGTGTTGCATTTTTGCATCCTTTACTTGCTAATGTGCTCTAATTGTTGAACTCTGATTGATCTACATTGCATAATCATACATGAACTAAAGACCACGCATCTTTCAGCTTATCTTTTACAGGATGCCTCATCACAGATATAGAGATAGATCCCCAGAACGATGGCGCCATCACCGACATCGGTCTCCTACACCTCAACAACAACAACCAACTCCGGCACAACTACAGTCGGCATAGGCCTTTGTGAATTCGGAGATTGACATAATGGAACAGAGGTTGAGGGATTATGTGCCACCGGCACCCCTTGCTCCATCGGCTCCACCACCACCGCCATCGGAGAATCCCATCACCGCTGTGTTAAAGAGTTTCAAAACCAACATCCTCCGAGGTTGTACAAAGGAAATGACATACAAGCCGAGATGTGGCTTAAGGAGATTGGGAGGATATGGGAGCTTATCCCATGTGGCACGCGGGAGAAGGCCCATTGTATACTCACACTTATTCAGGGAGAGGCCTATACATGGTAGGAAGCAAGGAGAATCATTCTTGATGCCGCGGGAGAGGAGATTACATGGGAGGTATTCGTTAGGGAGTTCAGAAACAAGTTCATCCCACCCGCCTCACGCACAAAAAGATTGAATGAGTTCACTGAATTAAAGTAGGGCAGCAGATCGGTCTCCAAGTACATTACGGAGTTCGAGCGGTTATTGTTCTATGCCCCAAATATCGCCAACGACAACTCTCACAAGGCGATGCAATTCGTGGGGGGATTGAGGCCGGACATTCAAGAATCCCTCGAGGCCATGAATACGAGTACTTGGGTGAAGGCTACTACTAAAGCCTTGCAAGTGGAGGACGCGGTGAATACTAGGAGAGCTTTGCGCCGCCTAAGTCAAGGATCGGGTTCTAGTTCGGGTTTCAACCCCTAAAAGAGGCCGGCGAATAATATGGCTCTCCCTCAAAATGGGCCATTCAAGAAATCTTGCCCCGGAGTTCCACCACCACAAGCTCCCCGAGCCCCACAAGCGCCGAGAAATGTACAAGATCGGAAGAGTAAGGCCCCAAGTATGCATTGCGGCGGTCCGACACATGCCTTTAACACATGCCGCAAGAGACTCGGTCTTTGTTTGATATGTGGCAAAGGTGACCACATGGCTTTTGCTTGTCCAGACCGCGACCCGGGATATCAGCCCGGAGCTTAAAGGCCGCTTCTTCAGGCCCGTGCATATGCCTTCGAGGGCAAGGAGCAGAGTGAAGAGCCGGGCCCCAATGCCGTGGTGAAAGGTACAATATGCATCCATGACACACCCATTCATGCATTATTTGACCCGGTTGCGACGCACTCGTTTATTTCGAGTGATCTATATGCTTCTATGTGTTTACCTATCTTGCGTGCGAATTTTTATTTTTGGGTGAGTTCACCTTTGGGGGCTAGTTTGGAGACGGATAAGATGGTGAAGGATTGTGGGGTGAAGATAGATGGGAAGGAGTACACGGCCGATTTTATAGTTATGCCGATGCAGAAGTACGGAGTCATCTTGGGAATGGATTGGCTTTTTAAGCATCGAGCCGAAGTTAATTTCTTTTCGAAGAAGGTGAGGTTGGGAGAAGGTTTAATTGTTAGAAAAGGGTCGGATTCGATACCCTTATTGTCCTACACCGAGGTCTTCGATATGTTAAGGCATGGAGCCACCGGTTTTGTTGCTTACCTCCTCAATAAGCCAAAAGATCAATCTCAGTTTGGAGATGTAGCCGTGGTTAAGGAATATCCGAATGTTTTTCCCGAGAGTTTGTGTACATTGCCACCGTATCGGGAGATAGAGTTTGTAATCGATTTATATCTGGGTTCTGAGCCGTATTCGAAGACTCCTTATAGGATGGCACCGATAGAATTAAAGGAATTGAAGATTCAGTTGGAAGAGCTACTTAAGAACGGATGTATACGTCCGAGTTCTTCAGCGTGGGGTGCACCGGTTCTCTTTGTCAAGAAGAAGGACGGGATATTGAGGATGTGCATAGATTATAGAGAGCTTAACCGGATGACCGTGAAGAACAAGTATCCCTTACACCACATCCAGGATTTATTCGATATGCTACAAGGTTCAGGGGTTTATTCGAAGTTAGATCTAAGACAGGGATACTATCAGCTGAAAATCCGGGAAGAGGATATGCCGAAGACATGATTCAACACTCGATATGGGCATTTTGAGTTTCTAGTGATGCCTTTTGGATTAACAAATGCCCCGATAGCTTTCATGGATATGATGCACCGAGTGTTTCGCCCGTATTTGGATAAGTTTGTGGTCATATTCATCGATAACATCCTGGTTTTCTCTAAGACTCCCACGGATCATTCAAGACACTTGAAGTTGGTCTTAGACACTTTAAGGGAGCACCGGTTGTACGCCAAATTCAGTAAATGCGAATTTTGGATCGACCGGGTTACGTTTTTAGGCCACATTGTCTCGAGAAGGGGTTCGGAAGTGGATCCGTCTAAGATCGAGATAGTCTTAAAGTGGCAGAGCCCGAAGAATGCCTCAGAAGTTCAAAGTTTCTTGGGTTTAGCGGGGTACTATAGGAGGTTCGTTAAGGATTTTTCGAAGATTGCTGCCCCGTTGACTCAGCTAACTAAGAAAGAGGTTAAGTTTGAGTGGGACGATAGGTGTGAATACAGTTTTCAGTTATTAAAGGAGAAACTGACGACTACACCGGTTCTAGCTCTACCGGAAGGTGATGAAGGTTATGTGGTTTATACGGATACCTTGAAGGAAGGGCTAGGCTGTGTTTTGATACAGAATGGAAGGGTAATCGCTTATGCCTCGAGGAAGCTTAAGGAACATGAGCAGAATTAACCCACTCATGATATCGAGCTTGCCGCGGTTATCTTCGCTTTGGGAAAGTGACGGCACTACCTATATGGAGTGCATTTCGAGATCTTTACCGACCACAAGAGTCTCCAGCATTTGTTCTCGCAGAAGGAATTGAACAAGAGACAAAGACGTTGGATGGAATTGCTCGAGGATTATGATTGTGTGATCAAATACCATCCCGACAAAGCTAACGTGGTCGCGGATGCACTAAGCAGGAAGGCTAGTGTGTCTAGTGTTAAAGTGGAAGAGAGTAGTGGAGACGAGTTAGAGCTAGTTCGGATTAAGGCTCGAGTTTCCAACGATTTCCATTCAACCAGATTTGAGACATTAGATTTTCAAGGGACAGAGACAAGATCCTGAGGTTTAGAAGTTGCTCAAAAAAGCTAAGGATGATTCGGAAGGTCCGTTTGGGTTTGATGAGATGGGATTACTCAGGTTCAGGACCAGAATTATAGTATCTGAGAATCTAAAATGGGTGATCTTGGATGAAGCGCACAAGTCAGCCTATTTGATCCATCCAGGTGGGAATAAGATGTATAAGGACCTCAAGCAGTATTATTGGTGGAATGCACTTAAGAAAGATGTGATCGAGTACGTGCAGAAGTGTCTAACTTGCCAGTTGGTTAAGGCACAGCATTAGAAGCCATCAGGGCTATTGCAACCGTTACCGATACCCGAAGGTAAGTGGCTGTAGGTAATAATGGATTTTCTCTCGGGTTTACCACGTGTTAGGGGTGGATACGATGGAATCTGTGTGATAGTGGATAGGTTAACGAAATCAGCCCATTTTCTGGTTATTAGGATGATGGACAAAGTCGAAAAACTGGCTAAGCTTTACTGTAATGAGATAGTTCGACTTCATGGAGTGCCAGTCAGTATTGTCTCCGACAGGGATCCTAGGTTCACATCGAGCATCTAGAGAGGACTTCAGACAGCTTTGGGCACGATACTTCACTTCAGTATAACTTTTCATCCACAGACGGACGGTCAGTCGGAGAGGTTGATTAAATACCTCGAAGATATGTTGAGAGCCTGCGCGTTGGATTTCTTGAATTCGTGGCATGAGCAGTTGCCATTGATCGAGTTTGCTTATAACAATAGCTACCAAGAATCAATCAAGATGGCACCGTTTAAGGCTTTTTATGGAAGAAAATGCCGCTCCCCTCTGTTTTTTGGATTTGGAAGAGTGGAATTGGACAAAACAGGAGGGTGTGAAGACAGGCGAGGATGAAGATAAGCCCTAAGGCCGTTCAGAAAGCAATAGATAAAATGCAGGTTATTTAGCAAAGGATGAAGGCAGCCCAGGATCGTCAGAAAACCTATTCAGTTTGAAGTTGGCGATAGGGTGTTCTTGAAAGATTTTCCTCGTAAAGGGTTCACAAGAATTGGTAAAGGAGGGAAATTGAACCCTAGGTATCTAGGTCCGTTTGTAATCTTGGAGAAGATCGGGGATACAGCTTGCAAGTTGGACCTACCGCCGAGCATGACCGGGATCCACAATGTTTTTCATATTTCTCAGCTCAGAAAGTACTATCGCAATAAGACAGAGGTGTTACCAGCTGAGGCAGTAGAAGAGATTGGTTTGGAACCAAACCTTACCTTCATTCAGAAGCCGATAAGGATTTTGGATCGGAAATTCCAGGAGTTGAGAAATCGGCGAATCCCACATGCCAAAGTCCTTTGGAGAAGTGACGATATGGAAGAGATGACGTGGGAGACGGAGGATAAGATGAGGAACTTCTACCCCGAGTTGTTTCAGGACGGGCAGTGAATCTGAGGACGGATTCTCTTTAAGGGGGAGAGGTTGTGACACCCCGTTAGTTCGGTCATACAGGTTTGCAGTGTGTGACCTTATCTGTGCAATTTAAATTCCTTTAATTATGTAATTTAATGATATTACTTGATATTATATGAAATAATTTTCAATGTGACGTGTTTTAGCTAAGTGATTTGTGACTTGAATGGATTATTTGAACTCTTGAACTATATGCGTATGTGTGTTGTGATCGCGTGCCGTTTCCTTGTCCCATGTTTTCTGATTTCGGTGATTTTCAAATATGACATGCATTTATGTGTTATAAGTGAAAATATGTGTTCATTACATCTTCCCGAACCTGTTTAACCTTCCGAAACACAACCGGAATCCAAACATGTCAAGTAAACCCGCTACCACGACCCTACCCGTTTCTAACACCCATATCTCTCTCATAACCTAACCAAATGGAGCCAAATTTGGACCCAAATCCACCTAACTTAATAACCCTCAAATCCTTATTATTTTCATTCCAAATTAAATACTCCAACCCCCCAACCGAGACCACCAAGAGAAGAAGGAAAGTTGGAACTATTCATCATCTTCCACATTTGGCACCACCTTGATCCCTTCATTTATTTGGCATGTGAGTATGGAATATTGTATGGCATGATCTACTCTTTCATTTAAGTGCCTACATGCATATTTTTGTGGA
>JBBMKE010416059.1:0-11241 GCA_037834125.1 Lippia alba | reverse complement strand
ACATTGATACTTAAGCAGGCTACCTACCACTTCACGGATTCCAATACTCGTCTGCCTCAAGGATGCTAGGATATCTAACAGTTTATCTCGTTTGTTGTACTTGACAGATACCTTTACCCAACCAACAGCATCAAAGTGGTTTAGAATCACAGGATCTATGAGAAGCCAACGAGCAAGAGCGGTCTTTCCCATTCCAGCAACCCCAACAATTGGAACAACTTGGAGCGCATCAGATCCATTCATCAAGCGATCCTTGAGTTCATATATGTCTTTATCACGCCCAATCACTGGATACGTCTTTTGTATGCAGTCAATTTCATCAGATTTTCTCCATACAGAGGTGCTTATTTTCCTGTCCAAAGTGAGATGATTGAATTCCTCCATCGTCATTTTAGCAATCAAATTAATCTTTTGTGTCAGTCTCTCCAGGTCTTCATGGAAGTTCTCACTGCTAATTTCAGCTTCTGCCGGAGAAAGGAAATGGGTTGGCCACATATGGGAGTCGATGATGTCTTGAACTTCATAAATGGCATCTCTGATTTTGGTTTCGAATTCAGCTTTAACCTCTCTGTTTTCCACAAGAAAACATCTCAAGGAATCAACTGCTTCAAAGAGCTCTTCGATTTGTGGGTGATCAGGACTGCTCTGGAGCTTCCATAGAGTCTTCAAAAGCGAAACGACGGCACCATAGGCGGCCATATCTCTGATTTCTCTCCTTCTCACACAAATGACGGAAACACAAGGAGTCTGTTCTCTTTCAGAGGTATTTTATGACAAAAAATAAATGAAAACATGACAAGTATTCATCTGTTCTCGCACTTGATTCATATTCTTGGATAGTAACATGGATTTTCTCATAGAGCATTAACTTCTGAATTTTGTCATGTATTGGATAAGTAACATGGATCATTTGATTGCGACATTACAAAGAAAAGTCTTTATTTGTTAATCTCCACATATCAAGTTGAAAAGTTGTTAATCTCCAATTATCGATGTTAAGTAACATGGACCATTTGATTGCGGCATTATAAAGAAAAGTTTTTAATTGTTAATCGTCAAATATCAAGTTGAAAACCTGATATCGATGTTAAGTAACATGGATCATTTGATTGCGGCATTATGAAGAAAAGTCTTTACTTCTTAATCTGCAAATATCGATGTTAAGTTGAAAAGCTGAATTTTAAGGTAGAAAAGTAGTCACACATTTTATACGCTTCCATTTGCTGGTAGTTGTCATTTATGATGTACGATACAAGCATGTCAATAAGATCAAGATATAAATACGACAATTCAATTTTTTTCTAAATTTCTTCACATAAGAAGTATTTGATAGTATCCAACACAAGTGATCCGATATGACACAGTAAAATACTATTTTTTTTAAAATGCTCGTATTCTCATACATACCTAAATAAGAATTACAAATAACTCCTATAAAATATTTGAAACAATGAAAAAGGGCCTAAATACTTTAACCTTAATTAGGGGTTTCTTACCATTTTGAAACACAGTTTATTCTGCACTTTCATGTTACTAGTACTACAGTTCTCCGAAGCATTAACTTCTATAAATATAACTTTTTGTCAAAATAAAAAACCTAGACGTTGACAAAAATGTTTGGCTTTTGATGGAATGGCATATCGTGTAGATGTGCCGCTGTAACGTTTTCTTTTCATAGACTAAATTGCGTTTCTTTTAGTGTATAACAACTTTATTATAACGTTAGGGGTTGAGTGCATTCTATATTTAAAGGCACTCCCAACAGGTATTTTGTACAGATTATTCATTACAGATATCAATAAGATTTTCTTCCCTATTTTTGCTCTCTTCTCTCGTACACAGTTTTACACCTTCGCCTTCACACACTTCAACATGGTATCAAAGCAAACTTTATCCTTTTAACTGAATTGAATTTTATTATATTTCACGTTCCAGGTTAGATCCCCGATTGTTCGGGTTAGGGCGTGCGGGTTGTATGTTAACATCCCACATTGGAAAAAGATTAAACCATGTGTCTTGTTGATAAATACAAGACAATCCTTACCTAATCAGCTAGCTTAGGTGAGTTAGGCCGAACATAAACTTTTACATAATATCATGAGAGTCAAGAAGTAGATGGGAAGGGGTGTAGAAACTGGTTTGGAATTAAGATATCCAGTTTCTTGTAAAAGATCTAATCATCCTCTTTTGAGGTGAGTTAGGCCGAACATAAACTTTTACATAATATCATGAGAGTCAAATTCAAAAGATCTAATCAATACAAATAATATCATGAGAGTCAAATTCAAAAGATCTAATCATCCTCTTTTGAGGTGAGTTAGGCCGTACATAAACTTTTACATAATATCATGAGAGTCAAGTTCAAAGTAGATGGGAAGGGGTGTAGAAACTGGTTTGGAATTAAGATATCCAGTTTTAGTTCAAAGTAGATGGGAAGGGGTGTAGAAATTGGTTTGGAATTAAGATATCCAGTTTCTTGTAAAAGATCTAATCATCCTCAAGAACATCTAGCAATTTCTAGGAAAATAAAAAACTTGGCTAACCATTAGCTTGAGGCCATAAAGTGATTTTGTAAGTTTACAAACTTCTCTTCCTTTGCTTTTGCATATATATCCATCACGTTCTACCAAAAAAATCACGTGGAACAAGATATACATCTTCATCAAGAAGTTTCATCTAAATTTTAGCATATATTAGATTAACAAAGAATCCGAAACAGAGCATCTCAGTAGTATCAATACCAAGTAAAGTTTGTTAGACTTCATGGACACACAAATATGCATATAAACTAACAACATAGTTTCATCTAAATTTTAGCATATATTAGATTAACAGAGAATCCGAAACAGAGCATCTCAGTAGTATCCATAACAAGTAAAGTTTGTAAGACTTCATGGACACAAAAATATGCATAAACTATCAACACAGTTTCACACTCAGAGAAATATTAACGTATGTTCATTCATTCATCGCCCCTACAGCGATAGTATTTCGAGCAACCTCTATTGTACTGATTCGTCGGTTCAGGAAGGCAGCCACTGCGTGCTGCCTCTCGAATAAGGTTCTCCTCATGAGCCACCATTGCAAACTGGCTGGTCCCTTTTCAGTGCCCCTGGCGAGATGTATCTCTTCTGTTCGAGGAACCTTCTGCTTATCTCCGACCCCATTAGAATCTCCACATCGAGGCTGCACTCCGCTATCGAGCTGATGGATCTGCTTCTGATGCAGTAGTAGTATCATTGGTGAGGATGATTAGGAGTAGGAAGAAAGTACTGTGAAGAAGAAAGTTCGTAGGGTTAGTTCTCATTTGTTGAGTGGAGATAATGAGATATCCATTTGAGGCCATGTTTATAATGTAAAGGAGTTCAGTTCCTTTTTTCTAAGTTAGTGGATGCCACACTAGAAGCACTTCACCTAACTCAATTGAAAAAGTTCCTTTTCTGCACCAATAAATCTTGAGAATAGTTTTTTAACACTATAAATTAAGCTTAAGCAAGAGCACATTTTGAACTGGAACATATTGGATTATTCAACAAGGTGGGAATTGTTGATCATCACGGTGTTTCTTTATATTGTGAATTGATTTTTTGTACCCTTACTAGAATTAATCTCTTTAATTTGAGTGGATAAATAAACATTTATATGATCAACTAATAATATTTTCAATTCGCCAGTCTCAAGAATCTTACAGTGCGGTCTAAAGTTTTTGGGAAATATGGTGAAGAAAATTGTAGGTAAGAAAATATCCGAAATATGATCATTGTTCTTTTTCTACATTTATTTAAGGGGTAACTTGGCCAGTTAAAAGTACTAAATTTGGATGGTAATTGAAACCATACCTTAAAATCTGGAGATGCTTCCATGTTGATCACAGAGTTCTGAGCTTCTAATCATCCTGAGAAGAATGGATGTCGAATTGACTCACACGATTTCCTCGTTTACGTATCTCCTCTTTTATTACTAGAGCTGAATCCATAGCAGATGTGCTGCAGTCGACCACCTCTAACAATTCAAGAATTGCGCTATCTGCAAATACTGAAGGGATGCGTCGCAGTTTATAACAGTGCCTAATCATCAACGCCTTCAAGCCCGGGAAGATGGACCCTGTACTGGAACTGAATGTCCAGTTCTTGAAATCCATGTCCTCCAACCATAAGGATTCTAGCTTGGGGAAATCGTCCGCCTGCACTTCCCACTGGGGGCCATGGAAAGCATACCTTTGCAGTTTGAGAAATGTAAGTTGTGGCAATGCAGCAATCGACCTCATATACTCCCAAGGAAATCCACACCCCACCAAAGTTAAAGTCTGAAGTGTAGACGGGAAAATTGGAAAGGAAGAAGAAACGGCTTGGGATCCGATATCAGGATATATAACATTACATTTGAAGTCAGTAAGGTTATGCAGAATGTCAGATGACTTAAAAAACTCAATGTTTCATCCACCGATAATGATTCAATTCGCACTTCCAACAGAAGGTTTGCAATTCTTTTGAAAATATCCCGCGTGCAGCTACAAGCACTCACATCTGAAAGAGCTAAAAGTTTTTCGAGGAGAAGATTAGTACCGTAAGGAGGCTCTGGTAGGTCACTTCCCACCACTTGCAGTTGCATCAAATCCTTCAAATTCCAAATCTCTGCAGGTAGATAGGATGGAACTCCAGAGCATTTCAAATTGAGATACTGTAAAACAATCAAAACCTGAAGATTTCGGAGATTGCACAATGCCACTGGAAGTAGTCCATTATAGCGGAAAGCAAGGTACTTCAGCTGAACTAACTTGAGAATTTCAGGTGGGAAAGTGTAGAACCCGATTTTGAGAGCATCTAGTACCTTGAGCAGCTTGAATTCATCGGACCATGCCCCCAATCGATATTGATGCTCTGTTCCAGAACAAATAAGACTATGCACTGCCGAATTCAAGTTACAGGTGGACAAATCTTTGATGAAATGGTGTATATTATGTTGGATGCACAGCCGCCGCTGCTGATCAACAGTGTCCCTCTGCAACAAAGCACATCTTGTGTCCTTGTTTATTACAAGAAAGAACTTCTCCTCTTTAGCTTTTCTCAGCAGAAAATCGTGCACAACTTCTTCAGCGATTCTTAAACTTCCATTCCCGCAGTATCTAGCCTTTATATATAGCCTAAGGAAACCTCGCCGAGAAAGTTCCTCAAAAGACTGTGAGGCTATTTTCAGCATGTTTATTACTCCAGCAGCCTCTTCCACAAATCCTTCCACAACCCATTGGACCATGAGCTTAAGTCCAGGGATGTCATAATTGTATGGGATAGCTGCGATATAGAGAAGACATACTTTTAGTCGTTGCGGCAAGTGGTTGTAAGCGAGAGATAATAGCGATTCCATGAGGCCAACATAGTCCCCACATGTATTAATTGAGGACAGTACTATTTCCCCATACTCTACAGTAGGGTTGGCACAACCGAGTAGTTTTCCGACAATGACAACCGCATGAGGCAATCCTCTGCAACTCAAGGCAATCTCCTTTGCAATAACAGCCACATGTTCAGGGCACTGTTCATTACAAAAGACCATCTTCTCAAGCAGAGACAAGGAATCTTCATCACTCAGCCGACTGAGTAGATGAGGAGAGTTGGTGCTACATCCACGTCCCTAGTTGTTAGTAGGATTCGGCTTCCATTGTAGCGATCTGGGAATACTTCTTTGAGATCATCCCAAACTGCAATGTCACGCATATCATCCAATAAAATTAGATACCTCTTATATTTTAAAGAGTTGTAGACAAGCCTCTCTAATTCTTCATCCGTCTTCTGATGGTATTCATCACTCCAATTATATAGGAACTCGACAAATTCGAGATAACAAATCGCTCCACTCTCAATTGTTTCATGGATGATAGAATATCCAACAATTTTTCGTGCTTGTTGTACTTAAGAGATAGCTTAACCTAACCAACAGCATCAAAGTGGTTCTTAATCAACGGATCCTCAAGAAAACAATGAGCCAGAGCCGTCTTACCCATTCCAGCAATCCCAACAATCGGGACAACTTGGAGCGCGTCAGATCCCTTCATCAACCGCTCTGCAAGTTCACATATGTCAATTTCATCAGAATCTCTCCACATCGAGGCACTTATTTTCCGTTCCAAAGTCTGATGATTGAACTCTTCCTTCGTCATTTTGGCAACCGAATTGATTTATTGTTTCACTCTCTCCAGTTCTTCATGGAAGCTCGCGCTGCTAATCTCAGCCTCTGAAGGAGAACGGAAGTGATTTGACCATAAATGTGAGTCGATGATGTCTTGAGCTTCATATATTGCATCCCTGATTTGAGTTTCAAATTCTTGTTTAATATCTCTGTTTTCAACAAGAAAACGTTTCAGGGAATCGACTCCATCACGGAGCTCTTCCATTTGCGGGAAATTAAGACTGCTTTGAAGCTTCGATACAGTATTCGAAAGAGAAACTGCGGCAACGTAGGCGGCCATATCTCCAATCTCTCTCCTCAGCAAAAATATAACAACGCAGTCTATTTTCTCTTTAGTGTTACTGCCTGACAAACAAGAAATGGAAATATAACAAGTCTCAACAATGATATGCAAGCTCTTCCCCAATACTAATTCATTGAAGCATATTATACATTATTTCTCTTTAGATTGGAAAATTTAAAAATACAGGCCGACAGCTCAGAGAGCCAAAGACTTTCTCATGACAGTCATATAATAAATCCACTTCAAAGCGTATATGAAAGTTGATTGCAGAAAACTTCATTCCTAAATCAAATGAAAATATTTTGGTACCCAGATTTATAGTTTGATTAATCTGTTTATAGAGCATTGATTTCGAACAAGTATTGGACAAGTTGATGCCAAAGAAAAAAATCAAAAGATTCCTGGACATTAATAAAGTCATATTTCACATGGCTCACTTAATTGCAGCATTAAACCCATAATGCACACAACTATGTTCCAGAGTGATTTCAACCACATATTGGCATAAAAAGCGCATGAACCAATGTGTTTGGTTACATTAGATTTAAAACTGAGCTCAAACACGACTACTAACGGTTACCTCTGACGGAACAATTTCCCCCTCTTTAATCATGTTCTGAATCATTTTCCTAAAACCCATAAACCGAAAAGTTGGAAATATACCACAAGCATAACAAGGTATCAAACTGATAAAATTGTCAAAAAAGAAAAAAGATTATGCAGTATGTATAAAAGTTACGAATAAATGAGCGGCCATCAAGAATGAAGCAGCTATTCTCTTTTAGAAAGATAAGAGTTTAGTTTATGTTGGAGGGAAATACGCTGGCATTGCCTGAGATTTGACCTAATTACACAAACTTCTCCTAAAATTTGGAAGATGATCCTATTATAGTCATGGGTTTAAAAATCAAAATTGGACATTTATAAAAGAAATTAGAGATGATGTCGTCAAAATTCACCTAGCCAGATGTAATGTAAACTCATTGAGAAGGGAAGTTTCTATAATTTCTCAAAATTCAAGGGAAGTTTGTGTAATTAGCCAAACCTCATGGTATGTTGGTGAAACTATGCCTTTAAGTTATTTTGAGGAGAAGTTAGCAGACATAAAAAATAAAACAACATTGATGCTACAATAAGGTTATACTAAGATGAGTATAACCAAAATGTTGGACAATTTTCGCAAATTGGGGACCCTTAAAGCCTTACCGGCCAGGGCCACCTACTCAAATTTTTAGAGAGCATGACCAACAAGAAAGAAATTAAAATATATATATATATATATATCCCTTGACACAATTCTTGGATTCAAGGCATCCATGGATGAGTCAATGAGATTCCTTTAAGTTTTTGTGATACATAGACGTAAGCTTAGGTCATGGTTTAAATGTTGCTCTGAGTGTTGGCCTAGTTGGGTTTAATGATATTAAATACCTTATTGTTGATTGACGACGTTATTAATTATTAAGAGAACTTTATGGTAGTATTGCATCGAAATGCATCACATTTATCACGGCCAATCAATTTTGAGATGTTATGGTGTAATGATTTCCTCATAGGAAAAAAAAAAACTGAAAGTTTTTAAAGAGAGTTTTGAAAGTATTGAAAAATACAAAAATGAGAAATTCATATTAATAAATGAATAAATTATTCAAATAAACAACAATAATAATTAGCATTGAATAAGAATATGAAGATTTATAAGAATAGGAAGAGTTGAGATTTAAATAAAGTTGAGTTTATTTGATAACATCAAATAATAATTAAATTAGATTAAAATAAATGAATTAATTATTCAAATGAAAAATGATAATAGTTATCATTGAATAAGAATATGAAGAGTTGCAAGAATCTTAAGGGTTGAGATTTAAATAAAGTTGAATTTATTTAATAATATCAAATTAAATTGAACTAAGAATTTATTGACTACTGAGGCTAAATAAATTAAATAATTAAAATGAATAAGGGACAATTATGTCAATTCACAATGGAAAGAAATGAGATCCACACTTTTATATCGTTATAGATGGTTTTTTAGGGAAATGATTCGGAAAATGATTAATGAGTGAAAAATTGTTCCTTCGGAGGTAACCGTGAAGCTTCTCCTACGAGCAATGGAGGAAGATGGAAATGACAAGTTTCTTATTGATGGTTTTCCTCGTAATGAGGAGAATCGAGCTGCATTTGAGTCTGTAGTAAGCATTTTCTTCTCTCTCTATTTCCCCTCCGTCTCTCTCTCTCTCTCTCTCTCTCTCTCTTACATTGTTTTCTCGCAGACTGGAATCGAGCCAGAGTTTGTACTTTTCTTTGATTGTCCAGAGGAGGAAATGGAGCAGCGCCTTTTGAACAGGAATCATGTTATTATATATGTAGTTTTTATTGCATTTCAAATCAAATAATGTGTCCTGTACTCTAATATAGCTAGCTGTTTCTTATTTGAACTCTACACGTTCATTCTTCTTTTTTCTTCTTTTTGGGCTTGAAGAATCTTGAAGATGATAATATAGAGACGATAAGGAAGAGATTTAAGATTTATATGGAATCTAGCCTCCCTGTTATTGAGTACTACAATTCTAAAGGAAAATTTCGAAAGGTAAGCAACTTCTGTCCTACCCTTTCACTCATTTTCTCCATGATTGAAAATAATTTAAGAAATCCCTTTTCCCCCTGTTTTTGCTGCTTGTTTATTTAGCTACAAAACCAGTTGAAGTTTTTGAGGAAGTCAAAAAAACATTTCACCTCAACAAGTGACAAGGTAAAGCATGATCATCATTCATCCAAGAAATATTACAAGCAGCCCGTTCGATTTCTATGGAAAAGGAAAATTTGAAACTGTGCAAGAACATGTTGTTGGGTGAGGACTGAATGTTACCTTTAAATCCCCAGAGGTTTAATCTTATTACGGAAAAAAGTGTAAAAATAAAAACCTCATAGTTGAGAAATTATGAAAAAACATTTTAACGTTTGGACAAACTTGACAAAAAACACCATGTTCAGGGTGTTTTTTGTAATTTCTCAACTATGAGGCTTTTTTAAAGTAATTGAGTTTGAATAATTTTTTGAATCTTATACTAATTCCTAACCAGATAAAGTTGTCAAACTTTGTTTTTTAACGATATGAATTCAAATGAGTTTTTAAGAATTGATCTCGAGTCTGAATATGGACTAGTTATTTGAGAGTATTTTTCGTCTATGGTTTATTTGTCCCGTGTAATGTACATATTGTATGCCATTACCTAATAACTTGCCCTTTGCAGGTAGTTTGTTAATTGGCGGGATGTGATTTGTAGGAGTTGACGAAGTTGATGTATATTATATATGATGTATGGATATCCAAAAATAAGGATGCGGACAGGATACGATACATCTCACTGGATCCATCCGCAGCATGCAACGGCTCAATAGCGGAGTGATGCAGCCTCGATGTGGAGATTCTAATGGAGTCGGAAATAAGCAGAAGGTTCCTCGAACAGACGAGATACATCCCACTGGGGGCACTGGAAAGGGACCAGCCGGTGTGAAACAGAGGCTCACGAGGAGAACCCATATTCGAGAGGCATCAGCTGCCTTACTCAACCGAGGAATCAGTACAATTGAGGTTGCTCGAAATACTATCACTGTCGGGACGACGAACGGATGAACATACGTTAATATTTCTCTGAATATGAACGAAACTATGTTGTTGGTTTATGTGTATTTGTGGATTAGTGCCAAATATGTCCGACTCCTGCAAACTTTACTTGCCTTTGTTATCAATAGTTTAATGCTACGTACTGAGAATTATCAAATTAAATGGTTTGTTTCGGACTCGCTGTTATTTTCGAATATACTAAAATTTAGATGTCGAGGACTATTGGACTCCGCCTCTATCATGTGCGTATTAATGCGTCCGTACATGTGCATCATTGCCAAGAGACTAGAAAACGTAATTAGCTAATATCTTAGAACTTAACGCTTAAATATTTGTCCACTGTACAGCTAAGGTTCTGAAGATAAGATTAGTTTAATGCTGCAATTAAATGATTGATTTGAACTAATGATTTTATTAATATCCTGTAATCTTTTGACTTTTTGCCTTCACATTTATTTATTCTTATTCAATATTTGCAGATCTTGAAACCAATTCTCTATAAACAATTGTATTCTAGAATTACCCAATCAAAACAGGAAACGTGGTTCAAATATTTGGGCCCTTTTCATTGTTTCGAATATTTTATAGAAGTTATTTGTAATTCTTATCATGGTATGAGATCACACTCTTAATAATATTATTTTTATTGAGTCGTATCAAATATAATTAGATACTTATCGAGTGAAAAAATTAAGAAAAAGTTTGTGTGACTATGTTCGTGTTGTGTTCTTATAGACATGTTTGTGATCATGTATTATAGATCAGGCATCCAATCAAAATAGAAAACTACGTATCAAATTATTTTGTTAAGAGAAAATTGTATTTTTAGTTCCTTAGTTCATAACTCCAATTTTTTTTGCCCCAAACCTTTTCTGTCACCACTGTTTGAAAATTGTGGCAAATTTGGTCCCAAACACCAAAAAACTTTACATTTGCCCCTAACAATGTTAAGCTCCATTAAAGGAGTCTTTTGGAGGGAAAAACCACACGTGAGTGCTTATTTTGGAGGGAATTATGTCATTCTTACACATATATATTACAAACCTTATGGCAACACCTACTCCAGCCCCATTTCCATAACTTTTCTACAACATTTAGTCTGTAATAACTGTGAGATGGAGGAGGTTTGTGTAGGTGTTGGGGA
>JBBMKE010416023.1:0-11244 GCA_037834125.1 Lippia alba | reverse complement strand
AAAAGTTACAAAATTTAGGCGTAATTACAAATATTAACAAAAGTTAGGGACTAAAATATAATTTTTTAAAAATCGTGAACTAGATTGTAATTAGGCCTAAATGCAGGGTAGTCAGATGTAATTTTCCCTATCTTATTAATTGTCTTTGAAACCCATTACTGATGAATACCGCATACAGTACCGACCATATTGGCTCCATAAATATATTGGTAACTAGCATGCATCTAATTCGATTAATTAAATCAGTGTAACGAGATAATAGAGGAAAAAATAGTTCACGTACGTTTGGTTTTCCATGACGTAGAGCAACGGAATGGTTGGAAATTGCAGATGATAAAAGAAAGTCACCTTTTTTTTTCCCGTTGAATAAGAAAGTCACTTATATATTGATGCATCATAATAACGATACATCTCTAAAGCAAGAAGTAGCAAGCAGGAAGCCCGAAGCAGGAAGGTATCCACGAGAAGGAAGTTGTAGACGACTTAGCAGGGTTTGAAGATTGGTACCAATGAGTCTAGTTTGAAGATTGCCAGGTCACCTTATGTTTGTTGGAAGTGGCAGAGAAAGGGGGGGAGGGGGGACTTGAATTTGGAATGTGATAAGTCCTCTTCCCTATTTTCCGTGAAAAGAGGAACGACTTCTAGTAGAATCTGGGAAATTTAGGAGGATATAATCTGATGGAGAAATCCCCGTCAATCAATCTTGTAATATATCTGTTAGAAGAGGCGTAGGAAAAAGGGGACTCAACTTTGAGATGGATATAACTTCCCCCCATATTTCTTGGCAGTAAATATCGTGTAGCAAGAATTTAGGAAAAGGAATGTGTATCTTGTATTTGATGAGTTTATAAAAGCAGAATAATGATAACAGAGAAGGCATCTTTTTACCTCAGAAAAACTCTCTCATATTTCTTCGTTGTCAAGCTGTGATTCATTTTTACAGTATTTTAGTGTTTTTCGCTATTTTAGTAAACAACATATATGCTGTAATGTTTAATATCCTCCTTCCAAATACAATTTTTTTGACGCATTCCCATTTAGAATCTTTTGTTTTAAATTTATACATATTTCATTATCTATTTCACTCAAATATACGTGTCATGTGTATATATGAGCTTTTCAAATTAGAAGAAAAAAATAGTTGTGATATAAAAAATATTTAAATACCTTTCTCCTAATCTGAGCCATATATTAATACAAATACATAAATGTTCGTGAGTAAAATATAAGATGAAACATAAATATGAAATAGGAGATTTAAGCTGCATCTCCCGCAGTACAATGAATTCTTAATCCATATGACAAGGAAGATTTCATTCTCATAATTGTTAATTAAACTTGATATATACATTGGAAAGGAATGAAATTTTATTGAGGAAAATATAAAATTGGAATACCAATTAATTTTGTGATTGGAAGAATATATGTTCTAAAAAATGTAATTTTGAAGCAGTTGGTATCCCGATTTTATATTTTTGTTTTTTTATTAGGGCGAATTACATTTGAGTACCCTCAGGTTTGGCCTAATTACAACGTAGTCCCTATTCTTTCAATTATTACCATATAATCCCCCATTATTTTATTATGTTTCAAAATTATTCTTATATTAAGTTGAAATTACATAATAGTCCCTAAGAACCCTAAATGAATCTCACTTGAAATGGATTGATTGACTCGCGGCTAGGTGACTTCTCCTCTCCTTCTTGTTCCGTGATGTGTTATATGGTAATAATTGAAAGAATATGAATTTCATTGTAATTAGGTAAACTTGAGGGTACTCAAATGTAATTCGCCTTTTTTTATTAAGTTGCGGACAATGATCACATGATATTGCAAATTTCTAATTTAATCTCCAAGCATCCGTCTGTTGTTGGATACAGTAATTAAATACAATAAATTATAATTCAAACTCTCTCTCTCTCTCAAACTCTCCCAAAACTTAGGTGATTCAAACTCAAGACAAAACAATCAATAAATTGAAGCTTCGATCCGGCGGCGGAGAATACTATGCTCCACTGCAGGATGATTCAGTTTTATAAATTCTCAGATTTGATATGGTTTGTGTCTTTTTTCTTTAGATTATGTTATATTTCAAGTTTTTTATACCTTCCGTATGGAAGTTTTGTCTCTTCCGTATGAAAATTTAGTCTTTATCTTGTTTGTTATTATTTTCTGTAATTCTCCGAGGAAATTTTTTGGCCGAGTAATCTGCTGTAGGCCAAAGTATTCTTTTCAATACGGAAAAAAGACGGCTACCGAACTTCCCCCAGATCGGATCTTCAATGAGTCTTTTCTTTTATTAAATGTGATGCTAATATAATAGCTCACAAATTTGTTGGAATTGCGGCTTCGGCCTGCGTTAATTTTCCTGTTAGGCCTTGTAATTTTGTTATTGTTATTATTCCTCTTGATGTTTAATAATATTACCCTTTGAGGGTTTGCGTTTCAACAAATACAATAAATTATACATGCGGTTAGATCAAAATTAAAACTTAAGATAATTAAATCCACGACTGATTGTCTGACTAACGTTAATGACTACTTATTGACGGAATTAATGGAGTCGTAAAATCCAAATAACTGATTCACATTAAGAAAAATTCTAACTTAAATTTGCTCGATAAAATCCAACTAATTAAAAAATTAGTATATTACACTTATTATTTAGTTTGTAATATTTATTAAATTTTTCATCAATTTCACAAAAAGTGTATAATGCTCGTTGCTGCATCACACCGATTGGATTTAAACTCAAATTAGAATTAGTCTTCAGGTTACCGACAAGCTGAATATTATAGCATCAAAACAATAAACATGGCCTCTAATAGGACATATAGTGTCGGGATCTATCAAATTAATCAATATCGAGCAAAAACCAAAAATTTTAAAATTTATTCATCCATAAAAAGACTTTTAAACCACAAACGCCATCAAAAGAATTTCAAATTGATCCATAAATTTTTTTTAAACCATCACAACTTATCAAGATTCGGTATGAACTATGAAGTTATTGTCCCCATCAAAAGTTATGAAAGGCATGGTGGTATACTATTAAAAAAATGACTCTGATCAGGACTACACCTTAAAATTAAAGACAAATTAAAGTTTGAACTCCTAACCGGGTCATTAATTTAAGGGGTGATTGTATTTAGGGTCATTTACATTTGACTACCCAACAGTTAGGTTTAATTACAATATATTTCATCATTATTGAAAAATTACATTTTAGTCTTTATAATTTTTGTTTGTTCTGAGGTCTCTAAACGAAATTTATAAAAGTACACTGATATATGCCCTGACGGTTTTATGAGCGTTACATTATGACTAAAATTATAAAATTATCTCTAAAATTTACTAATGTAAACAAAACAATCCCTAAAAATTATGAATACAACAAATCAGGGGTACGTATTTTTAGAATGATATAACCGAACCCTAGGGACCACAAACGATTTTTAAAGTTAGGGACTAAAATATAATTTTTCGATAATGATGTACTACGTTGTAATTAAGCATAAGTGTAGGGTTGTGATCAGATTTAATTATTTATTGTGTAATTAATTAACGAAGTTTATATATAAGTAAGTGGCTATAAGTAAATTAGTCTATAACCACATGAGATTAGAGGTATAAAGTTTCCTCATTAATTAAAACATCTGTGCTACTTTTCTAACATGTGTAGAGCTACAGCAGCCGACAATATAATGCCTGCCCCATCACATACAGAATCTGCATTCACTCATCCTTTGCACAGTTAAACCAAAGAAAAATGCCACTCTTAGGAACCTAAAAATTATAATCACAAAAATATACAAATAAATATAATTCCACGTGTATGTATTGAGCTGACATGGCAATCCAACCCTTGACATTGCTGGGGCCTTTCACATACTTCGAATGCAAAACACATGCAGACCCTATTTCCATCTCAAGATTCTTGTTCCAAATCAAAGCAAACCCTAAATATACCATTTGCCCCAAAAAGCAAAGTTCCCACTTCAATTTTAGTTCTGAAAAATGCAGTACTTCAATCTCCAAATAAACGAAAAAACCTTGCATCCATGTAGAGTGGAGCTTCCATGTGGTCGAATCACGGCACGCCACGTGGACCGGCGTTGGCTCGTCCACACCATCGAGACACAATGAACACATCCGTCACGCTCAAACCCTAAGCCACCCCACGCTCGGCAGAATTTCAAGCTTTATTGAGCTTATATAAGTGTCTATGATCTTCATCACTTGCTATGGCATCCATAAATTAAATTCAATAAAATATATTACTACCAAGTGTATTACTAATTAGTAATTCCCCTTTTCCCATACTTTAAGGGAAATTTTAAGAAAAAAAATATATCTTCTCTTTCAAACAACAATAACAACTCACTGTACGAGAACGTCGGTACAATTATCCTCCTCCTACAACTGCATCGCTTGAGGGGGATGGAGATGATGGGACGTACGATTACGCTCCGGAAGCTTGAAGATAGGTCTGCAATTACCAGCTACTGGTTTTTGTAGTAGAGAGATAAGACAACCTTTATTTTCATCATCTGAATTAGCTTTTGCATTACTTGAAGTACTCTCCTTCATGTTTGTCAGGAAAAGTGTTCTTCACGGAGTAGATTAATATATGATTTGTAGTTTTGCAATGTGCATTATGGTGTATGATGATTTAGAACGAAAGTTGTTCATTGTGAATTTGTGATCACTAGCCACCTTTTAAGACATTGTGATAATCGATAATTCACGAGTTTCTCAAATTTGATCCTGAAAATATAAACGACGTTTAACTCATGGAAAAAGTTAATTTACAAGGTGAGGATGATCTAAACACTGTAAATCAGTAAATATTTTGACAATTATCAATCCGTGTGAGATATTTCATCAGTATAGTCATCACTCCGCCGAAAAAAAAAGAAAAGTTAATCATCACCGGTTATAGAGATTTAAAATCATCTTAGATTATTTTCTCAACTATTTTTGTTAAGTTTAAAAATATATACTTTCAACTGAATACAGGAAAATTTAGGTGAATTTAATTAATTAATATTGTAGGTTACTTTTTCATAAATATGAATCTATCACAACTTCACAAGGTATTAATCCCACCTCAAACTAAAAACGTATGACAAATTGTGATGAAATACAAACTTTTCTTTAATTCGCTGGATTCAATTTAAACTAATTAAAATGCATCATGCACGTAGTTTATACTTCACAGTAAAAATATGATCGTATTACATCTTAACATCAAGAATTACCATAATCTGCCAAATGGAAACCCACCTAAAACTTCCCTAATTACATCCGAATATTCCGATCGATGCGGTGGCGCTGCCGCCGTGGCAGTACCACCTCTAATGGGCTTGAGTCTTTCTTGTCCTCCAAGCACAATAAAGAGGAGTTGGAAGGTTCAGAAAGCAGTACTATCTTATCTTCATCGAGTGATGATGAGGTATTCTTGGTGACATTTGATGATCAGGTGTTCTTGGTGACACTAATTAGTGACTTTTCCTAATTAATTAAGATGATAATTAATTACAAATGATGTTGACAAAATTAGCGATTCACAATACTTTCTTCAACTAATGGTTTAAGATTGACTAGCTAAGAGATTTCTACGTTGCATGAGGCACGAGATCCCTGTTGTCGGGACCACAACATAATAATACTATGCTATATTGTATATTTCTTCGTAGGAAACTTACAAAAATAAAGAAATGTTTGCCAAGTTTACATTAGCTTTAAGTTATTAATACAAAGACATGAATTAGGAAGTGTGGATATAGACGAGATACGAAATGGATACCACAAGATATTTTTTTTAAATATATTGTTTGGGTGAAATTTTGATACAGTATCTCGCATGAATGTCAAATATGATACAATATAATAAAATAATATTTTGAAAAATATAAATATATAAAGTGATACGAAAATAAATAAAAATAGTTAGTTAGGCATGCCTAGTTATTTTGTACAATGTCATTGTCTACAACAATTTGTTGAATTCGCCACCATGAGTTTGGTTCAAGTGGTTGGAGGATTGTTTCTCGAAAGCAAGGTCCCGGGTTCAAATCCTTCTGACCACTTGAGGGTTTGTGCGTTTATAAAAATAAAAAAATAATAATAAAAAAAAAGACAACAACTTGTTGAATTGTAGTCGGTATTAATTTTAATCAATAAATTTAAAATTAGTCTGCTAGCTATAGCTAAAACTATTAACTAAAAACAATTAAAATATATGTAATACCACATTTTTTACTTAATTAATTAATCATAATAATCATATTATATGATCAACTTTTGTATTACACCTGAAGAATTGAAAAGACAATAATCTAATACACATCTCAAGATTTTATTCCAACCCTCCAAAAAAGTAATAGCCAAACAACCCCTAAATGTACACCATATACTCGTATAAATATTTCAAAATTTCATCAATTTCCAATCTTAAAAAGTGACAAAATGATGACATGTTGAGTGGGATTCCTACGTGGACGATTCAATTTGCACCACGTGTTGCCAGATAAGCGATTTTCCACAACCATTTTGACTCGATAACACTCCCACCACAAGCAAACCCTACGCCACCTCGTGCCTGCATAAATTTGTGCTTTTAATTTATAATCTTTTTCATAGCTATCTCGTTATCCAATATCAAAATTCAATGAAATTTAAAAATACATAACTTCAGGAATTTGATGTCGTTTTTTTCTCTCCCAACAATCGTTATAACTTTCACCTAGTAAATGAAATAAAGTTTTCAGTAACCGTCAGTGTCGTAGCCATAATTTTCATTCAGGAGGGTCGACCAAAATATAGTACTAAAAAAATAATGAGTGAAATTTAATTTTTTTTAGAGTATTTACATGTTTGTACATCACAAATAACAAATGCCCATATTGGTTACCCATATTTTAAAAACGATGCATAACAAAATATTCACCCCAGTTTGTTTTCCGACATTTTGTTTGAACAATTAACAAAACAATCAATATGTAACATCCTCATATATATTATACTCTAACAAACTATCGTAAATATTAAACCACTCGAGATTAAAACGAACATTACCGGTATTTCTTGGTGGAAACTTATGTTTGCGTGGTTGATAAAGTATTCTTTGGGATATGTATTGAAATATGGTAGAAATTGATTGCGAGAGTTTGATTCTACAATGGTTTGATCTTGGGTTAAAAATTAAGTCCAATTGAAATATAAGAAGAGAAAAATGTATTTTTGGTATACCAAACTACCCTCACTTAGCAAATCTAGGACATTATCTGGTGATTTTCGCATTTATGGTACAATTTTCAACGGAATTCTAAAACCACCATCATAAAACCACTATGGTTTCGCCACATGGCATAAATGGCACACATGGCCAAAATTGCTTTGTCATGTCTTCATTTTCAAACTGAGTTGCACGCCAAGTCATCATATTTTTTTGTGGAAAATTTTCCCCCAAAAATTTTAGAATATATTTAATATGATTATTGTATTAAATTTAGAATTCCACTGCGTGGACCCTTGAGATGGCATCCATCCACACCTATCACTGGTTTGTAATACTGGAAACCGAGTTTCATAACATTCAAGCATACATAGAATTTTAAAAATCTAAGAGCACCATCTCTGTCATCTATTCCCAAAATAACAGTAGAACCTGGGTTTGTTTTCCTTAGCTCGTCTGCATAATCCTACAGCTTTGTATATTGGAGGTCAGGATCCCCTTGAAGCATCTTGTTTGCCAATTTTTTAGCCCTAAAAACCTGGTCCTTTAAGACAGTTATACTGAGTTCATCTTCAACATCTTCTCTGAAGCTTTTTGGTTTCCTCTTAGGATCAGACTTGTACCATGCAATATATTTTTCTGCAATCCATTGACTCTTTATATTTTTCACATCATATGACTATTGTCAAGTGTGTTTAAGCACAGCTCTCTGATGACAAATGCTTTTTCATTCTCATCCGAGGATGCAGTAACCTTTATATCATTCATCTTGAATGGACACTCATTCACTGCACACCTAATTAACATACACTCTCTTGCTGTCTGACCTAAAACAAGGAAGTGATCTCCTCGTCTTTAATGGATAAGAACTGACAGCCAACTTAAAAAGCTTTTTAGTGGCAAATGTTTGGCCAATCTCAAAATTGGGATCAAATTTGTTGCTCTCATTAAAGACTGGAAAGCAATCATTTTGTCCCTCCTCATCAAAAACTCTGTTCAGATCAATATCATCATCATCATCATCACTCCCTACAATATCCTCAAACTCGTCACTAGCACTATCTGCAACTTTCTCATTACCAACCTCATTCTC
Source organism: Lippia alba (assembly GCA_037834125.1). Lineage (NCBI taxonomy): Eukaryota > Viridiplantae > Streptophyta > Magnoliopsida > Lamiales > Verbenaceae > Lippia > Lippia alba. The sequence goes on along the minus strand of JBBMKE010416023.1, from coordinate 2,911 downwards.
CAAATCATCAAATTCACCTACTTCCACATTTTCAACCACATTATCTGAAAATTCAGCATTATCATCAAAGGGTGAAGCTTCATTTTCAGGGACCTCCCAATCCAAATCATTTTCCTCTGACATATTATTTTCCATAACATTATTCAAATCTTCCACCATATTATCTAAATTTTCCACTTAATTATCAAAACTGTGAACTGCATTCTCAGTATCCACACTATCCTCAAAAGTGAACCAATAAACAGTATTGTCATTAGTACACACAGCTTCAGTAATTCACATTTTGGTTCAACATTTTCAGTTATAATTTCTTCAAAAACACATGCATCATCTCAAGAAGACATATCATCAGACAAAACATATATTTCATCATCATCATCATCATCAGATAAAGACACAACATTGTCATTTTCATACCCCACATCATATTCATCTATCCCATAATTTTCATTTTCAACAGGCACATTCATATTTTTATCACTCCCACCTTCAACCACTTCAACATCTTTATCATTGTCATCAATTCCTCCTAACTTCCCAAGATACCTACGTATATATTCATTAATCCACTCATCACTATCATCCACCCTGTTAAAGAAGTCTAGTGTTGATTCCCTAACATCATTATTATTTACATTTTCTTGAACAGTGGCCTCAACTGTCTTATTAACTTCCTCACCCTTTTCAACACCATGAATGTCTCCAGGACCATCAAAATCAATACTAAGATCAGGGTTATGTGGAAGTTCACTCCCATCCACTGCTAATTCAGTAAACATAACTAATTCCCTACCCCTGTGCTTTCCTAGCATACTTCTTAAGTTCCTCCTCATTTGTAATTTTCTTAAGTCTATCACTACCATATGTGTACAATTTAATAACACTACCCACGGTATACAAGTCCTGTAGATACTCATCTATATGCTCCATTTTCAGCTTTTCAACATCAACATAGTCAAGTTTGCGGACCTTACCACCCACATAAGCATTCCTCTCCACTGTAACCTTGTAACATATTGCCAAAGTAACACTTGTAGACTGTGGATCTGTAATTGAATAAAGTATAGTTAGATAAATGCAACAACATCAAAGTAATAAATTTATGGACAACAACCCACCTTCTCCACTCATAAAAGAATCTTTGAATAGTGTATGTGGGACACACAATAAACAAAACAACAAAATGGAGCATGGGACCATGATACAGTATAAACACTAAAAACTCCACACCTTTAAAAGCTCGCACTTTTCACAACGAGAGCACTAAAAACACAACAAATGAGTTCACAATACCCAAAAGAGAGGAATGTGGTATACTTACGGTACATCGTAGGGGGGGCACTCAAAAGTCCATCGGACCTTTTCCTCACCATTGCTGTAGAGGTGGGTGCTGAAAATCTGAAGAAATTTGTGGCTTTCTTACTTCAGTGAGTTGGTATCAGGAGAGAAGCTTCAAAGTAATGGTTTTTACTTCAATGAAATCAGTATGGTATGCTTATCCTCTTCACTCAAAGCGCTCTTTTTATCACAATTTCAGCTGCGTCTCACCATTTTTGTGTGAAAAAAGAGTCTCTCAGAGCTTAGATCTTGAATGTTCTTGGCTATGGAATCCGAAACATCATCTCTTAGCTTTTTTCAACACTCAACTGTTTTGGAGATAAATTTATGTTTGAATTCCGTATATATTACACTTGAAGTCACTTTTTTCTATTTTGATTTTTTGTTCTTTTTGTTTAATTTTCAGTAATTATGTGGAATATATTGATGCATATGTGGTATGCCAAATTGGAGGTGGTATTTGACGTGTCGTAAGTAGTTTCGCCACATGGGCTTAAATTGCCACGAGTGAAGATTAACCCGAACAAGTGTACAACTGGGTCGGATATCCACCAGATTCTCCACTTTCCAGCGAAAAATGTACTACAAATGCAAAATTAACCAAATAATGGTTTTTTCTTTCACTGGAAAATGAAATGTCCCATTTTTGCTAAGTGAGGGTAGTTGGTATACCAAAAAAGCATTTTCCTCAACATAAGAAATTCACTTTCATAGGGATTATATTAGATTTCTCCTGTATATTATTTTTGTGTGGTCTCAATTATTAACAATCTAATATATTGACTCATACCAATATAATGTTAACTTTGATAGGAGGTCAAGAATTAAAAATCTTATAAAATTATATATACTTATATCTTTATATTTATATAATAATAAAAATGAAATAAAATTGAGGGGTTCAATTGTACCCGGCCCTTTGGTGCAAGGTGGCTCCGCCATTGGTAACCGTATCGAAAAAGAAAATAGAGAAGAACATTAACCATTTTTAATTCTTTTTTCTTTCCTCACTATATCTCATTTATTATGGATTCGAGCCATAGTAATGGAGCATTATAATGTAAAATTTTCCTTACTGATAACAACACGTACTCCGATAATCGAATATGGAACATCTCATTAAACTCACATTTATAACTCTCTTGCATATACATGTGTGTTTATTTGTATATATGAATATTTTATAATTGAACTATAAGTTCATAACCTATAACAGACAAGGACATGGACATGGACATAGCGATACATATATGACATAATATGGGCGTGATGACACAAGTTTCTTTTCGAACATTCCATGTAAAAAGTATATGATACGACACAACAAAATATATTATAATTTTTAGAAGTATCCAAACAGTAGAGACTATTAACTATAATTGCATTTGCACCTCCCAGTTCCACTTGTTTCATTCGCAACCAACATCTTAATCACTTTATTCATCTTCTCTTCCAAACTACTCACCACCACAGAAATCCTCTTGCTCTCCCTAAAGTGAAGTGCAGCCACATCAATCTGAAAAAACCTCAAGATTATACTTTCCAACTTGCTCAATTGCTTCGAATAATACCA
>JBBMKE010416014.1:0-11244 GCA_037834125.1 Lippia alba | reverse complement strand
GTATAGTCCGTGTACATGGTTACTAGCCTCTTGTGTCTCCTAATTCATGTTTCGAAAGTTTTAAATTTCTCATATTTCCGCTGCAATGTTCCATTCTAGTATTCTGATCTTGTAATGTACTGTCCGTTAGCCGGCGTACTTCTTGGGTGCTAGGTCTCCTATCCACCTGAGAGGCACGACGGTGCGGGGTTGTAGCGTCTTTGGGGCGCTACAGTATTTCACTTAAAAATAAATAAATATATCTTTAATCTTTATCTATATGGTGAATTTGATAGTAAAACTTTCTATCTTTTAGAAACGATAAAATGTAAATTAAATTAATAAATAAAGAAAGAGAAAAAAGAAAACAACTCAATTCTATAAATACGTACTGAAAGTCCCTTCTTAATTTTTATTAAAGTCCAACCAGAGTTCAATCTCAAGTAATTGCACCTCTTTGTCATGTGAAGATCTCAAATAATTGTTCATCTTTGTCATGGCAACCTAAAAATAGAAAAATAGAAAAAAAAGTTATTAATAAAAAAAATATGAAGAATAGAAAACAAAATGGAGTTATTAATCGGAGAAAAACTGATACTTTATCCTTCTAATATATAGATATTGATAAAAAAGAATTTTAGATCATGAAATTTTTAGAGGGGAGTTGATAATGCCTGAACATGGGTTCACAAATTACGTGGGAAGCCAAATTCCAAAAAAATCCATTAGATCTTAGGCATGTAATATTACTGGGGCAAAATAGAAAGTTTAAAAAATTAGTCTGTCATACTAAGAAAACCATCGTTTTTCAGAGGAAAACCCTCTTCCTTTCTTATATAGTATAGATATATACTATAGTTAAAAATAAAATAAATAAAATAATATTAATATATAAAATATTTTAGTCATGTACTTAATCATAGTATTATTAATATTTTTATTTGTAAATAATATGAATGAAATGAATTTAAAATTTTTATTTCATTCCGAACCATATTATTGGACGTACCAATCATAGGAATCATATAATAAAGTCATTCCATTCCATTGTTCATTCTATTCCAAACTCCATTCCATTTATTCATACCAATTATGCCGTTGGTGATATTTCATATTAGTAGAGTAAATCTTTATGTTAAGTTTTTATAATATTGTTCATTCTCGGTGATATTTCATTATAAATCATTGTTTTACATTTTTTGCTTCTCCATAGAATTTTCATTTCTTTTATGTATTATTTTCAGAAAAAATTTTATGTTCTTTCATAATTTTTTGAAAATTTTAAATTTTAAATCTTATTAAGAAAGCAACAAAATAAATCTCATATATTTCTTTTTACTATTTTTGATTATGAATCAAAACTATTGATGTGTATAATTCTCCGTGTTAATAAAAATTAAATATTTAAATACTTAAACTTAGACTTCTAATCATAACGCAAATCGTGATGCTTAAGAATGTAATTCTTAAAAAAATAGTAATTTTGGTGGTGCAAGATGAGGGTTGATGGGATGTGAATGGTGCAGTTTGCATGTCGAAAAGCTGGAGCTGCTTAATAACAATTATTATTATTATTATTATTATTATTATTGTAAAACTAATTTGAAAGACATGAATGCTCCAAAGTGGGTCCTTTACTTCCATTATCCCCCATTATTTATATTCCCCCATTACTTTCTCCAATTAAAATAATTAAAGTGATTTTTATCATGTTGTATGGTGTTAAATATTGTAATAAAACTTTTGATCTCATGTAAAAATTTTAACAATAAATAAATATTGTTGTAATTATATTATATTGTATATGCATATCATAGTTTGGCCGTGATCAGTTGTGGATTATGGAAATGAAATCCATGGATGGTTGCCCAAAAAAATTATTTTTCTGATCATTATTTTTCTTCTATAATAATAAGGGGAAAGACGCAAATATACAATATCAATATATCATAGAGTACAACAATTTGTGTTTGGTTGCAGTCACAACTCGCGAGATTTCTCCCTTAGATTCTATTCTATGCTTCTTTATCCAAAGGTTTTTCACAATAAGTTTTATCATATATATACATTTAATTTCCTTTTGAAACATGAAAAGACAGTGAACTTGTCTATTCTTATTTATCGATTCGTTCAAAAATAGTCTCATTTCTTTTTCGTAGATACATGAATTCCCAATTTCAATGATTTGTTTTAGAGTTTTTTTATTTTATTTTTCCCTAAAATCGGTCAGGGAGACCGTGAGGTTAGAGAGGCCCTCACCTCCTTTATTGATCACCAGTCAAAGTATAAATACAATGAGCGTACATCCATTTATCAAAATTGCTAAACTTAAAGCAAATGCCAACATCAAAGCAAGACAAAGTGGGAGGCGTATGGCCGTGAAACTTCTTGTTGTGAGCTGCACTTGAAAGATTAGAGATTTTGACGCAGCTATTCCAATCCCTGTTACCAATGATATTTACCGGATCAGTTGTTGGTCTCGAAAGACGCCCAGAGTCCTGGACAACGATGGTCTCCAATGCGGATGCTATCTGACAACTTCTGATCGCAATATTGGTCATGGCATCCTTAGGATTCATACATTGGATGTACATGTTAATTATGTTGGTGTCAATGATTCCGTCAATTCTTAAGTCGCTCACTATCCCCAGGAGGGAAAAGACGCTCCTATTCCAGCAAGTTATAGCTCCATTTTCTTCAATGCCCTGCACAGAGGAAACAAAACCTGACCTCGGCCTGATCAAGCTAGTAGTGTCTAAAGAAAGGATTTTCTCATGGATAGAAGACGTAGTGTGCAGGAAACAGGGTAGAAAATTAAAATTAAAATTAAAACGCTTATCTGTTATTTGAGGTGGTTCAACCTCCAAATGGCCATAATTGACTATCATTTTATGCGGAAGTTTGGAAGGCCCCATTGGTCCATTCTTATTATCCCTCTGAGTCTGGGGAGCAAATCTGAGGTTGGGAAGGTCCATGCAGATTGAGTTGAAGCTCCATGTTTAGCCAAGAAATCCGCTACTGTATTGCCCTCACAGCAAATATGGCTCAACTGAACTTCCTTCCCTGTAATGAGTTCTCTATATTGAAGCAATAGGTACTGAGTATTCCAATCCCCTGCTGAGCCTCTATTAACCAAATCTACGATGATTTTAGCATCAAGTTCTACCCAGATTATTGGATAACCAAGCTGAAGAGCCATCTTGATTCCATGAACTAGAGCCGAGAGTTCGGCTTGAGTGTTTGTGGTAATGCCTATGCCAGCACTGTAAGCGGTAATTACTCGTCCATTGTCGTCTCTAATCACCACTCCAATTCCCCCAGGACCTGGATTCCCATAACAAGACCCATCCGTATTAATCTTTATTTGCCCAAGCGGCGGTTTCAACCATCGTACAACCCGGATGTCTCATTTTTTTGGAGGGAGCAGGCTAATGCCAAATTTTTTTGCTATACTTCCGTCACTTCTCCACTACTCACTGTGAATCTTATTAACCTCGTGAAGAAGGCGTATATGCTTAATTATTTGTCGCTTGATGTTATACGCGGTATAGCTCAAACTTTGGTGTTTCATTCTGTTCCATTCCGTCCAAGCATACCATAAGATAATGGCAGGCACAATAATACGTGCATGCTTCTTATGGCTGAATGGAGACGACTTTATCTAAGCATTGAGCATTCTGTTGATAGAAGCGACTTTCGAAACCTGCACATGAAAGACATTAGCAAAGTGGTTCCAAACTTGTTTAATCTTAATATTGTGAATAAAAATATGATTGCTCGTTTCTTGAACGTTACAACAAACACATCTCGAAGGAAAGATGATTCCTTTGCGGTGTAAACGTTCATCAACCAGGAGCCAATCGTGAATGGCTCTCCAAAGGAAGATCGATATGGTGGGAAGTAGGTTGACGGACCAAATAGCTCGGCACAATTCTGACTTATTTCCTCTGCATCTTATTTTCTCCCAAACGGACTTGACAGAGAATAGACCGTCCGTGGTGTTTCTCCATATGGCCTTATCTGGACCATTTTTTGAAATCTTTATGCTTGTAATTTCATCAACCATGTTAGCATCCACAACTTGTTCTAATTTTTCTCTATCCCAATCTCCTGCCATCATAAAGTCCTTAACCTTTTGATTGCCATAAGTTCCCGCTACCGTATTCGCTATAGGTTTCCCGTGAAACCACGCATCTTCCCAAAAGGAGAGTTCCCTTTCCCCGATCGTTTAGAATATGTCGGCTTCAGCATGATGTCTGATCTTGCATAGACGTTGCCATACCATCAAGTGGTAATTCATAACCGTTGCATGCCTAGGGTGAACGTTACTCCAATATCTACTTCTCATGTATTGCGACCATAAAGAGTTACTGGTACGCATGCGCCACCAAAGTTTGTGCGAAAGGGCCTGGATAATATCTCCAAATTGTCTCACACCGAGTCCCCCTTCATCCAATGGGAGACAAAACCATTTCCAGTTAGTCCACTCGGAGCATAATCTCAATTTTACCAATCACTGAGGCCGGTGGTTCAATTATTTGGAACAAATGTGTCGGTAATGCTAAGATAATGGATTTTATAAGCTGCAACCTTCCTCCATGCGATAGGTAATTACCCTCCCAACCATTAAGACGACTCCTAATCCATCCAAGAAGCTCATTGACTAGGCTGATACGTTTCCGTCCCCTAAAGAGAGGGACTCCAAGGTATTTAATCGGCAAATGGTCTTGCATATATCCGAACACCCCTTTTATCTCTGCCGCCACTGATGCATCGCCATTCCCTATCAGAAAAACAATCTTATTAGCATTAACTTTTTGACCAGAGATTACTTCAAAATGATTTAAAATACTTTTGACTCCCTGAAGTGAAAGAGGCCGGTTGTTGGTAAATATGATTGTGTCATCCGCGTATGCTAAATGTGAGACATACATCGCCGTCGATATTCTAAACCTGGCTCGTGGATTCTCTTCCATGTACCTATTCAAAGCACAAGGCAAATAGTCATTCGCAATGACGAAAAGAGAGGGAGATAATGGATCCCCCTGTCGGATACCCCTACTGGATTTAAAAATCCCTGACGACTCGCCATTCACAAGAATGGAAAACCAACATCCAGAGATGCAATTTTGTATCCATGATATCCATTTTTCAGAAAAGCCTTTAGCTCGAAGCATTTGATGCAAAAAGTTACAATTCAGGCGATCATAGGCCTTTGCCATATCCACTTTGAGCATAATATTTTTTATCCTGCTTTTGTTGTCAAGTGCATGCGCCATTTCTTGAGCTAATAGGATATTGTCACTGATCACCCTACCCTGTACGAAACCACTTTGGTTGTTAGAGACCAACTTAGGAAGAAAGTTAACAATTCTAGTATTCAAAATTTTAGTAATGATCTTATAAGACACGTTGCACAAACTAATGGGGCGAAAATCGCTCCAATGAAAAGGATTCTCGTTTTTGGGAATCAAAGTGACGGTTGTGACCATGAAGGCCATTGGCATCTTTCCGCCATTGAAGAAGTCTCAAACAGCTTCAATAACGTCTTCACTAATAATGTCCCAAAAGGTTTGATAGAAGAGTGCATTGAATCCGTCAGCCCCCGCTATACTATTCGGGTTTTGATCAAACACTGCTGCTTTGATTTCATCAACTGTCGGTGTACCATCCAAAATAACAAGGTCTGAATCTGTTAAAGCCCGGTGAACAATGTCAAGATGGCCATGATGGTTATGAGGATCATTCGGAGCTGTGAGAAGAGTCTCAAAATAGGTTCTTTCCAAATCCCGAATGTGTTGTTGCTCCGTGATTTTTGCATCCCCGTCTCGTATTAGGTTGATCCTGTTCCTAAATTGCTTTTTCCTTACCAGGGCGTGGAAGTACTTCGTATTTTTTTCACCTCCATCCATCCACTTGCAAGAAGCTTTTTGACGCCAATAATCCTCCTCCATAGCAAGTATCAGTTTACGTTCTGCAATGGCTCTATTCCAATTTGTTAGGTTATCATCAGTAGGATCAGTTTCAAACATATGTTCCGCCTCTAGTTCTCTTTTTTCAGCCTCCTTCCCTGTGTCGAAGATGTTACCGAAGACGTTCTTATTCCAATCTTTGAGGTGTAGCTTGAGGCACTTAAGTTTATCCGCTAATTTTCTCATCCTCGATGTATCTATAGGTAAAAGCCAATTATCTTTGATAGCCTGCGTAGTCCATGATGCCGGATCCACATAGCTTGAAACCTAAAGGATACGGGATATGACTGGATATCATCGTTCATGCGTAATAGAAGTTGACAATGATCAGAGGAACTCTTAGCTAGGTGCCGGACAGTCGTGTGTTGATAAAGATCACACCAAGCTTCATTGACGAGGATTCTATCCAAACGTTTCCAAACCCTCTTGTTTGTCCAAGTGAAGGGTGAACCTTCAACCTGTGGTTCCAGAAGCCCACATTCTGTAATGAAATCACTAAATTCTGTCATGGACTGCATGTCCAAGTTTTGGGCTCCTTTCGTCTCACTGATTGAGATGACCGTGTTGAAATCACCTCTCATAATCCATGCGGAATCACTGGCTGCTCTATGATTAAAATACTCCCAGATTTCACGTCTAGCCACTGTGTTACATCTAGCATACACAATAGTCATTAGGCAACTTTTCTTTGTCGACTTTCACGTGATGCGAAGATCCAAAAATTGCCTATCGTCTTTCAAAACTTCCACTTCCAGATCCTCGCAAAAAAAAAAAAAAATAAATATGGTTAGAACAGTTACTGATAACATTATCAAAATGAAATTTACGACACATGCTCGAAGGAATTAAAGGAATAAAAGGTTCAAGAATAACAAGGAATTGAAAATTATTGTTAATGAAAAATTTCTTGAGGGATCGCTGGTGATCAGGCTTCCCCATTCCCCTCACGTTCCAAATCATTCCGTGTGTGATCATTGTAAACCCTGGGAGGCGGCCAACGACTTTGTCGTTCCTTTAGAGGCCGTGTTTGCATTTTTAGGCGGTCTTCCTAGCCTTTTTTTCTGTACGAAAGGAGTGAACCCGTGGTTCCCTTCTCCATCTGAGCTTATTGGCTTATGGAGTGCAAGCTACTTAAGATCAATCCGATCCTCTCCATCCACATGTGGGGGGTCCGGCTCTGGTTCGCTAATATTCTCCGACACGCCATCATTAGAGCGAAGACTCTCTCCATCCGTGTTATGGTCGTCTTGTTCTTGTAGGTTTTCCTACTCAACCAACGGATTTTCATGTACCGTCACAGTAGGAGGTGTTGGTTCATGGTTTGTATTCTGTTTACTACTCTCTCCTGTCTCCATGCCATCCTTCGTGTTGGTTTTTTATCGCCATATTAATTCCTTAGAAGTTGGTTGTTTGGGTTACTTTTGTCCGTTATCCTTCCCTTCATTATTCTCCACAGTAGCAGTTTTCTTTCCCTTGCCTCTGTCGTTCACCATGACTGCTAGTTGTTTGGTGGTCTCTTCTCGTTTCTCTTGGATTAGTTACCTGAGGTCCTGTTGTTTGTCTGAGTTTTCAATAGTAACAACATCGTGACAATCTTTTTTATCATGTCCCAGCCTTGAGCATTTTCTGCAATAGGCTGGGAGGCGTTCGTAGATGACCGGTTGTATCAGAATTCCACCATTGAAGCCTATGCTAATCTTCGATTTCAGCAGCTTTAGCAGGTCCAACTCGATGCAGGCCCTAGCAAAATCAGGTCTATTGCAATCAAAGGTACCATAATCGAATCCCAAAGGCTCGCCAATCTGCTTGACGATATCATGCAGCATATTCGGATTGAAAAACTGAGTCTTGAGCGAGGGTAACCTAATCCAGACATGAGTTATGGATGATTCTATCTTCGGATTAAAGGTAAGAGTCCACTTGACGACCCTCATCGGATATCCGTCAAAGTTCAATATTCGTCGTAACCAGATTTTGGAATAATCTTCCTCGCAATTTAGTCTGATCAAAACGTGCTTGACATTCATGACCCCCAATTTGAATTCTCTTTTCAGTTCCAACTTCATGAAGAGTTCATGGAGTCGAGACATCGTAGGGTACCCATGTGAAAACTTCCCAATCAAGGCAAACTGAAAAGGTTTGGATAACTCATCAATTTCGTCATCGGAAAGTTGGATGTGCGGGATCTCATTGCGTTCTGAGACTACTCCATAGAATTTGCGTGTGTCGGATTTATTAAATATGTGATATTTCCCCAAGAGGGGCACCACCGGAGTCGTTGTTGCAGACGTCACCGCTGCATAAGTATGCTTCGAAGGGTTCTGCTGAGGCGCAGCCCCTTCCCCGATCACCGGAGGAGGTTCGTTGGCCGCAGGCGGCGGCCGTTCCATGTGTACGTGCGGTATGGTTAGGGTTTAGAGAGGGAGTGAATTTTATGATTTGTTTTAGAGTTGATTTTGTGTTAGTTCGATATACGTATATAACATCATCACATTCCCATCAAATAAATATCCAACAAATTTTGGTATATATCCGAAGGAGTCCTGTCTCCCGTACACGTGACTTGTTCCGAGCACATAACAAACATCTATTCAGTAGAGTTTTCGTTGTATCGCGAACTCTTAGTATAAGTGGGAGATGAGAAGGGGTCAAGGAGAGATTTATATTTGTACAACATGATATGTGAATTTTCTAGATTAAGGATATAAGAATATTGAGATTGTATGAAAGAAGAATAAATAAGAAACCCCAAAAGAACTCTGTATCTATATGAAAAGTATTGAGATTAAATGTGAGATAAATCAGAAAAAAAAATTCCTGTTCCATTTATACTCATCAATATCTAGTCTCTTACTAATAACAATGAATGCATGCATGTGAAAACAGGCATAAAAACATGCTTGGAATTGGACTACTGAATTTATTGAGGAATAGGGTTTCCCTTGCTAAAACTAAAGAAATGCCAGAAAAAAATATTATAGAAATGACAAAAGCATTTGGAAACAAAAACCATTACTTTCAACTGGGCCATTCAAAATTTCAAAATATAGTACGTCACCATTTGGAATTTTTTGAATAATCAAATCTTTATTTTTGATGAATTCCATGTCTTGTCTAAGGAAATCTTGTGGAACGAGAAAAGGTTCGATTATTGTACATCAAAATCGAGTCAAAATTTTAATAGAGGAGATGAGACGTTGAAAATGTAAAAATTAATGCATAAAATTTTAATTTCATAAATTTTTACATTGCGTATTCCACGCTATGTTTTCTTAGGTCCGCTTATATTCGACGTAAACAAGAATTCTCTATTTTCAAAAGAAAAAGAAAAGTTGTAGTTTTAAATTAATTGTATGTTATTTATGGGGTTGAAATGAAGAAGGTCAAATTTCATGGTATCAAAATTTGTAGACATGTGAGGAAGAATTTCAAATTGCTGACCAATAGTTCAGTTGTGAGCATTCCTTCTGAGATCATTCCTCTAGTCCAGATATTTTTTTTTGGTTCAAGAGAGGTCCTGGACGGAATCATACCACGTAATTCGTATTATGTTTCATCTTTGCAAATTTATTCGCACCTCCATTTCTTTTGCTAAACGTGTGCTTGATTTTGGCTTTCCACGACATTTAGAAAAGATTTCTGCAATCCACAATTACGTTCCTCATAGGATGATCATCGATATTAGTTTGTGTAGTTCAAAACAATTTCAGAATCAACTTCAACCTCAATTTTAAAAAAACGGTTATCTAAGTAAGCACGATACCTTTGCGAAGTCCAAGCAACTCCGCCATATTCATTTTTCAAATACATATATAATCTTTTACTTAATGGAACCTTAAAAAAATATAAAAGAATATTATAAAAGATATGTATTCGAGTAGTCCGTTGGCCAACCCAATATAGGATTATTAGCTTAAAAAATAAAATAAATAAAGAAGTCAAATTATCCAACTTGATTGAGTCATCCATCAATCATAGTTGACAAAGTGGTTACGAATTCTTTCTTCAGAAATAACTGTAGATTTGAATTTTTTTAATTATTTGGGGCTGTATTTTTATAAAAAAAAATATATATATAAATCGTTAAATAATTTGCATGAAACATTTATCTGATATCAAAATTTTCACATTTTCTTTAAATTAAAGTTTTGTTCTTTGGAATGGCAATTGAGAAGTCTATTATGCCAAAAGAGATATTCCTCACTTTTTTCTTTTTTTAAAGGGGTAATTATTAAATGGTACCAAATAAAACAAAAACATTTTCTAAATTCCCTAGTTGGTAAAATCTTTATCTTAAATCACCAATACACAACACACTTTTTGTAACCCAACCACTTAAAATAATGTTTTTGCCCTCCAATGTTACTGCCTAATAGCTGAGATTTCCCACCCAAGTTCATCACATTGCTTCTGCTCTCTTTCCCTTCCCACCGACATTTTTCGTCCGCCATCGCCGCCGCAGACGCCGTCACCTGTCGCTCCATTTTATCTGTTGCCTTTTTCATTCTCTATTTGGAGAGGTCTTAATATGATCAATTACGAAACCCAAAAACCCTACAAAAGATGGATTCGGTTGGCTCCGTGAGTGGTTGCTTATGGTGCAGTTTTTTTCGAAGGCGAACATCATGTATTTCAAGTTCGAGAGGGCGATAATCTTGCAAAAGTATATTCGGAGATTGAGAATCATTGGGCCGAGTTCGATTGCAGTACAAGACTGCCCATATGAATGATGAATCATGGATTAGTTTGAAGAAAGATCAAGATGTTGAGAGTATGGTGTCTGTGCATACTCTAGAAAAGCTACACATGGCACATCTGAGAGCAATTCAGCCCCCTTCAAGCTCATCGCAGAGAAGGTAGTTCCGATTTCTTAATTGTTCTGTTATTCTATTGTGTTTGCTATATGTCTTTGTTTGATACGTTCTTCATTCGGTTTGTGGTTTATTTGAAAAGGGATGACCAGGGAATGACATCTACAAGTCAAGCCCTAGTCATCAACTCATCCAACAACAATGAATCCGGGAGTCGTTGCATTCGTGGGGTTGGGTAGACCTTTAAGGATGCTAATGACTGCAGGATTCATCTTAAAAATTACCATATTGCTGCTAATAGAAAGTTTAAATACTTGAAGAATGACACGAATAAGATTATAGTTGTTTGTCGTGATGCAAACTGCCACTGGAGGTTATATGCCTCTTTTTGTAAGAGATGGTGAGTTTGTCATAAGAAAACTAATTGGAGACCATGTATGCGGTCTGGAAACCGTGACAAATAAGAGGGCACACCCCAATGC
>JBBMKE010416004.1:0-11246 GCA_037834125.1 Lippia alba | reverse complement strand
ACTCCTATTTTAAGTTTATAAGTAATTTTTTATATTTTTATGTTAATAATTTATAATATGTATTTACATAATTATCCTTTATTAAAATTATTAATATAATTATTATAAGAGTATTTTGGCCGATCTCAAAGTTTCAAGAAAACAAAAACCCAACTGGAATTAGTATATGCTTTCCTCATGAATTACATACATTCAATGTTTAGTTTAATTTAATTAGCTCCTATGCATATACATACATACACACACACACACACACACACACACACACATATATATATATATATATAATTTTTTAATATTTTGTTTGTGATACTTTGTTCAATCGAATCGAATACAAATATATAATACTATAATAGACAGTCGAGAAGGAGGATGAGCGAATGACAAGCCTACCACCATTAGATGCATAAAATCATAGACATCATTAAATTCAAAAGTTATTTCTAAGAGTTTTTTGCATGGATACCCCCTGTGTTATGCCTAGTTAGCACTCCGAACTCTATAATTTGAAAACTTTCAAAGAAAAACACTATGATTATATAAATTAGCACTGAAAACTCTATAATTGTATCAAAGTTAGCACTCAAAACCCTACAACCACGGCGGTAGGGTTTGAAATGCTAATTGAGTGTTAATTTATTACAATCACATAGTTCTCTTTGAGAATTTTCAGATCACAGGGTTCTGAGTGCTAATTAGGTATATCACAAAATTTTTGGTGCAATTAACTCTTTATCTAATGATGTTTTGTATGTCGATGCAAAGGAGTTGATCCAACAGGACGACTTAATGAGACACACAAAGTATGAGACTAAGACTGACGAGCTTTCACTCTATAAAAATACACCATTTGTTGAAATATAACGAATGAATCTGATCTCTAAACTAATATCCTTGTAATTTGATCTCAAGATTAATATATTTAAAAAAAAAAAAAAATCCATCTAATCATGAAAACGATGGTTTTCTATAATAGTGATGGACCCAAAATACGCTCTATCTGCGCCGTCCACATGGCATAATCGGGGAAGGTCCCCATCTGACCCAACCTTAGCCCTAACAGTACGTTCGGGATTCTAAGGCTCGCGGCACGTGCCCAGTTTCAACTCTTACTGAGCCACATGGGAGGCAGCTCCCCTCAGAACCTCACCCTCGCAGAACTTAACCCTCGAGCCTCTGCCGCTCGTGGGTTCATCCGTTCAACCCCTTTCACCAGAGACCCCTCTTCGAGCGTCTCCACGCTCGCCAGATACACGAGGATCTATACGCTCGAAAAAAAATCCATAACTGTTGCTAACACAACAGCCTGGCATAACCACCTAAAAGGTGATGTTGACGCATCAAGATCCCCTTCAGACCTTCAAGTTTTGACACGTGTCTAGAGCAACACAGTTTCAGGACCACATGGGTACTATTACCCAAATACCCTCATCCTCAAACTATAAATAGAGGAATGTCACTACACTTTCCTCAAGCAATACTCGCCTGCTACAGTGCATTTCTTCACTCACAAGACACATACATTCTGAACTGGAAATTCCCTATTGCTGCACATTTAAGCTTCTTACAGCTTCACCTTCTTCCTTGGTGTTACCCTAGTTGGTAGAATCCACGCTCAACGGGAACCAGTTCCTAAGGCTCAAAACGCCTATGATGGTCTTCCCTTCTTCTTCTTCACACAAATAGAAAATGACTTGGTGTTGATTTAACCTTTACTGATTCCGGCACCATCATATATATGTATATATAATTGAATTTTATTTTATACATATCATAATTGAAAGATAAATAAGATTATATAATCTTGTAAGAAATAATAATCAAACAAAATAGAAATAGTGAAAAAAAACTAAATAAAAACAAGGATAATCCATAAAAAATAAAGAAGAGAGGGAAAGTGACAAGTGTCCCCATTTAAGAGGAATGACCTAGTGGGTCATAACCTAGAATGCACGGACATGCCAAAAAATGACCCCGTGCAGTGTCCGACACGTGTCGGACACATCTGATCCGTGTCTTAAATTAAAAAAAATAAAATTCCGACACGTCTTGGACACTCCGCAACGGAGTGTCCGACACGGCTTGGACACGTATTGAGCCAACTTTGGATTTTCTGGAAGGAAGATGCTGCATCGAGGGATCTCTGTCGCCTCACATGGTAAAAGCTATGGATCTGCAGTGGTAATGGTGGTCGCAGTGGTGGCAAAATAAATTGGCATGGTGGAAGAAACTGAAGTACTCGCTTCAAGAAATTGAAATGGCTGCTTACCGTAAAAAACACTAGATGTGAATTGTCTCTGATTTCAAACTTTTGCCCATTTGGATCTGGAAGAATCCACTCTGAGGCGATGAAAGTAGTTATGGTTGAGTATTTTTCATTTTCATGTTTTAATAAGAAAATTAGATGAATCGGCGGCTGGGTAATTAGGTTAGAATAGGGTGGACATAATTTTATAAACCCTTCAACTTTGCATACTATCGGTTTGGGCCTCTTGGCCCACATCACCCAAAAATATGTGTTTCCATTTTTTTTCCTTTCTTTCTCCTATATCTAAATTTTTTCAAATGTAATAACTAATATACATGACATCTGAACCAAAGTATATAAATTCATTATGTAGTAATAATTTTTTTATCTTAGAATTTTGATATTATAAATAATCTTCATAATTCAAAGAATATTTTATGTTTATAAAATAAAGAATATCTTATTGATAAATAAATTAATAGGTATATAATATATTTTATTATATAAATATAATAGCTGTGTCGGAGCCGTGTCGTGTCCTAAAATTTTAAAAAAATATGTGTCGCCGTGTCCGTGTCGTGTCGCCGTGTCCGTGTCTGTGCATCATATAGTGGGATCTATGGCCTTTATGTGATGATTTCCAACTCCGTATGCGAGTATACTATACTATACGCTACTACATCTCCTAATACGATATGTTTATGACCATGTGAACCACCTTTAGTTTTGGAAAATTATTATGAAAGGTATATGTAAGCCTTTTGGGAACTGTTCTGTCCTGTCCTGGTTACTTGCGAGATAAGTCCATGAAATATTGGCATTCTATCCTGTCCTGTTTTCTAATTTGGGATCCCAGAGCGGGTTAGAAGGGATGCCGGTATCGCAAGGGCCATCGGACCAACCTCCATACATAGCTCCACTTTGAGATACGTTCATGCGACCGGTGCTGTAGGGGAGGTGACTTATCTTGAGCCTTCGGTCCAAGGGCCGAGGAGGACTCTTTTGGGATCGCGTCCCCCTGAGGTATGTCCTGTCCTGGATGGATTGAGCAGGCCAGCTCTCTTTGTTACCCGGTGTGAGGTTGGATTGTACTTTGATTTATGATTCTGTCCTGTCTTGTATTGGTGGTGATGGCTTGTGGCTCGTACTCGCCGAGCATTCTATCTTGTCTTGCTTGGTACTTGTGAAATGGGATAGGTGTTTCTAAATGATTTGCAAACTTATATCTATTTTGGGTATTTTCAACTGTTTTGGCTTGCAAAACCCTAGCCCCGGTTCATGAGTCCACCCTTCTGATACGTGTTTTGCTCTTATATACACAGTAGTGGGTGTGCGTTAGCCCCCTCGCTCAGTCAGTTGACTGACCCCTCCATTGTTTAATCTTTTCAGCTGCAGGTCTTGTGGTGCTAGGCGGATATGAGTCTGCATTTCGTCCTTTCGAGTCTGTCGCATTTTATTCTTTTATTATGGATTATTGTATTACTTTACTTTCTACACTTGGATACTGATATTTATTTTATGTTGAGCCCTGTGTGGCATTAGATGGTTAGCTCTGTGTGGCGTAGGATGTTTAATTTGACCCTGTGAGGCATACTTGGATATTTTTACTGTTGAAGGTTCTATGTGATGCTTCCGCACTCTGATTTCTGTTATGCATGTTTACTTGCTTCCGCGCCTTGTTTAGATCCGCCTAGCTAAAGTGTGTGTTTGTCCCCGTTCTCTATTGTTATGATTTGGGTTTGGACGACCATTCCATGACTGAGTCTAGACTTCAGTGTGGGGGATGTGGCACTCTCGTACATAAATTTTCAGTGAAATATATTGTCTAATTGACATAATAAATATTCAATTAACGCCAGGAATACATTCAATTAACATTCATATGCGGAGAATACTTTAGAGCAGCACAGGAAATAGGGTGCGCGGACTAAATTGACTAAATCAATTCTCGTTGCTGCCGCTTATCGATGTCCGACTATCTATCTCCGGCTGTCTTTGTTGCCGTTGTTGCCGCCTTCTTTGTAGCACCCCGCATATGAGGCACCACATCCCCACACTAGAGTCCGACATGTGTACCGAAATGAGAAATCCACACACGTATCAAACAATAGAGAACGGTTGACAAACAAAACTCACCCCTAAGCTAGGCGGTCTAGACCCTCAATCAGAGTACGAATCAAAACAAGTAAATGCGGAAGCGATAACATAATCAATATACATATCCCAAGATCATAAATTCAAATTAAGTCTCCAACAAGCAAGATATAATATACATCAATGTACGAATGCCCATCCAAGGCCAAAATAATATCAAGTATCAATTCTCCATCATACAAAAGTTCTTAAGTACAAAAGATAGCCACTACGATGCATGAGACTCGAGCTAAACCACAAGTGAGACTCTAAGACAGACTTTCCGCCTAGCTCAACTCTGAATGTACCTGAAAACGCAAAAGAAAGGAAAGAAAAGAAAATATGAACGAGGGTTAGTCCTAAAGACTAGTAAGGGGCTAACGCACGCATCTAATATATGTATAGAGCAAAACATTTATCAAATGTAAACAATCCATGGCCCGAGAATAGTTTTTGCACGCCAAAACATTTGTCCCGTGATAATGATATATAATTTGAAGATAAGAGAAGGGTCGGAGGCCAAATCACCAAATTTTAGGTAGTTATAAATCCATCCTCGTTCCATAGATTCAAACACACGCCCACGACTCGGTGAGTATGAGTCCCAACTCCAACTCCTCAAAATTCGAACAAAGAAAACTAAATACACAAACAAACCAACCAAACTCCAAGTGATCGAAGGGTTGACGGCCCTAACTATCAGCAAACACATGAGACAGGGCTCAATTCCCTCCCTAAAACCTTCGGCGGGGTTACCACCGGCTCAAGAGGAAAGCCCTTCCGCAACCTCCTAGGGTTAGGTAAACCTCTCAAATGGAGAATGTTGATGGCGAGCTCGGCGACCCCTCGGCCGTCCCGAGATGCCATACTATCCTCCGGGGCCCAAACAAATCACAAACCACAAAGCCTTTCTTTCAAAGCTCAACACTGGCACCCACACACACACTTAACTCCAATTTCCAAAGAACCAAGTGAAAATAGTTCATATGTATGTATAAAACGTTTTTCAATGCCCATGACAAATGGGACAAGTCCCCAAAGTACATATTACACATTTATTTATCATATAATATACATAACTCGCATGCGGGCTTCAATTCATATAGGGTTTTAGGTCGAATTAACTAAAAGAACAAAACCTCACCTTCAAGAGTGCGTAGTGGAGACAAAAGGATATAAACCGGGCGCCTACGGGATAGTCTCGTCACCCTCGGGACCAACCTCTGAACAAAACAAACAACACGGGTTGAACTTAGACTCAATATGGACCAAATTAACGCTCGACAATGTTTATGAATGCATATGAATGCGTATTAAGTGCAAAATGTACCAATTAAGGCATAATGAGTGAAAACCCGAACATTTGAACTCAAAATCAAACCACATTTCAACACAAGTAAGGTAACACATAATATAACACATTAAGAATGCTTAGGAGTCATAATGTGGGTGGGAAAGGGTCAAACAAGCGAAGGAAAATAAGAAAATGGAGAAAAACAAAGAAAACGGAAAGCAGAAAATTCCACTCCCGTGGAAGATTCTTCCACTCCCGTGGAGGATTCTTCCACCCCGGTGGAAAAAGACCGAAAATGAGGCAGAAACTTCAGCCCTCTCCACGCCCGAGGAAAAATTCCCCACGCCCGTGGAAGTCACCCACGGCCAAAAACAACCAAAACAAGGTGTAATCGGCCAAGGCAAGGGTTGGGCATGCAAAAACACTCCAAACTAAAATCAATCACATTCAAAAGCTTATAAAATCATGCATAATCATATAGGGCATCAATGATTCAAGGTTTCAAGCACAAAATTTCCAACAAGACAAGTACATACGCACATAGGGCTGACGTCTAACTCCATCATACTTGTCTAAATGAATCAAAATCCAATATCTAAGCACCAAAACACATCAATATCAATCCTAACACATAATAGCACTCATGTATGAAGAAGGGGAAGAAGGGGATTAAGGATCAAGGGGGTTCAAGCCATCAAAACTTAACACTCATGCATCAATTCATCTCTTGTGCGCATAACTCATGCAAATGAAGCCTAAACTCAAGTTCTCATGCCTTTCTTTGCAAACCCACACAAGGCATTAATGTCATGAAGTCTCCATACAACTACCAAGCATCCAAAATCATAAATACTCCAAGGATTCACACCCAATACTCCCAAATATGCAATAAAAGCCATTAAAGGTCAAAGAATCACATTTGGCCATCAAAGCCACAAAACCTAACTATTCATGCCCAACTCAATACTCAAAATTCGCCAACAAAATCCAAAAAATGAAACCATAGAATGAAGCACAAAGGCAAGAGCAAAACATCCATGAAGTTACCTTGAAGAGAAATGGAAGCAAAGTTGGGTCTTGAGCTTGGGGTTCAAACAACAATGGAGGAAAATGGTGTTTGGAGCTTTTCTCCTTCTTTTCCTTTGGCTGATCGGTGGGGGAAGGTTTTGTGAGGGAGAGAGTGAGTTGTTTTGTGTAATAGAGAGGGAAGAAGTCAACAAAAGGCATGGCTTGGTCCCACATAGGCTTTAGGGGCGTTTTAGTGTACGTGAGTCGAAAACCGGGCAAACGAAGGTCGAAACGAGGTTGGAAAAATATGGGGTTAGGCTCATTGAATCCAATTCATCGAATCGAATTCAACGAAGGTGTCGGAACTCGATTTCGAGTTCCCTAGCTCAAGATTCAGCCTAAGGACTCAAAAGGTCGTAATTACCGAATGACCCCAAAACATTCAAAAAGTGCAAATTGAGCCCACAACTAATTACGTTAAACCCCAAATACAAATTAAATCAATCAAAAAGGTCCAAAAACCACATATATCACGTTAGGCATGCTTGGGAACTTAAATTCATAAAACACGTATTACGCGATTAATAAACACTCAAGTTTCACATTCGTACAAATTTTTCAAACAATTCAAATAAGAGAGAATTCAAGAATATAATTCATCAAATAAATGCAAAATAAATAAATTAACCCACACGTGGTACAAACATGCATGTGCGGAAAGCCGGGATGTCACATTATACCTCAAAATTCGAATACCGATTACTAAGTTTAAGGACAACTTAGGCTATTTAGGGAAAAAAAACTTTAAAGATTATATCATCAAAATTTCAGCAATATAAATATAATGTAAATTACTCTTTAATAGGATATGAAAGAATATGGCAGTAGATCAAGCTTTGGAGTATCTCGAATCTAATCATCTCTATTTGAAATAACCCCTTTAAAAATATTGAAGAGCTCTTTTTAACTCATTTCGTCATACTAATTAACATCAGAATTCCCCTTTTAGCGTGAGCCCATTTAATAATTTCAAAAGTATTTGCATTGTTATTTATTTCGCCATACAACTGCTGACAAATTATGATGCATTGATCATACAAATTTTTTCTAAAATTTATTACATGAGAAAATCCAATACATTAAAAAAAAAGATTTTTCGAAGTGTACCTATAGTAATTGCTGACGGGCAATGTGGTGACTGGCTTAAGAGAATTCTATCATGTGGTGACTGGCTTAAGAGGAAAGTGGGATCAATATGCATGCATAAGATGCAAAAAGTATTAGGAGGGGACCTCAAAGAACCGATCATTCGATAAAAAAAAAGGCAGCCAATATTCTGTAAGAGAAGGACCAACTTGTTCGTAAAGCCATTGGATAATCACTGGGTCCTTTTATAATTGAAATTCTTCTGAGCTATCAAAACATGCATAAACGTTCATGAGTATTATCTGCGGACGAAATAACTTGTAGTAATTATGCTACTACATACAAGTTGTCAGCTACGACGCTAGCGTTTTAGCCGAGGGGACAAGATTAATAAAATGGAAGTTTTGAATTTTTTTTAGAATAACATATATAATGAGGATAAGGATGTTGGGGGTTCTATACTTCTATATTATACAATCGGGAAATTTTCGAAAACTCCCCAAATAGGGGGTCAAATATTTGTTTACTCCCTACTTTAAGAAAAGTGTGTGTTTCATTTTTCATAAATGTGGTATAAAAATTCAAGGATCACGTAACTAAATCACCAAATGATGTATATTTTTCCCCAAATGATGTATATACATGATATTACGAAAAATATACAACATTTGAGTATTTAGTTACGTAATCCTTGAGTTTTTATACTATATTTGTGAAAAATTGGGAGTAAACAAACATTTTGATTCTCACTTGAGGAACAAACGCAAACTTTTTTGAAATTGAAGAGTAAAGAAACATTTTTTCAACTCATGGGAAATTCTCAAAGATTACCCGATGAAAAAAATAAAAAAAAGAGAGTATACATAAATTGAGAGGATAACATAACATACTAATCCCATTCCCTCATTAAAGCTTTTCCTGCGTTACATGCCTGAGATTTCCAAGATAAAAGATGCAGAACTTAATATGTTGCCCATGATTTATCTCATTCAGATTCTCTTATGGCCCAAATGACCCTAACACATTACCATCAATTTTCTCAGTGGAAAATCCATATTTTTTTCATATGCACTTGCGAACTGGACCCCTAAATCTCGTCTCATTTGCCGGATTTGGCATTAAATTTATTAAAATAAAATCTGAATAAACCTGAAAAGTTTGCTAGAAAGATGGTATCTCATACCTGCAGTTATATCTAATTTTGGAAATGAGTTGTAAGTATCCCAACTAATTTGGAAATTTTGGGTAACTAACCCTATATTTTAGAAAACTTTTTATTATCCCAACACCTTTTCTGGCGCTTACGAGACAAGCTTAGCCTGCGACTCTGAGTTTGGGACTGATGCTATAGCGACCATCAGTTCAGACTCTAAAAGTTGCACAGTTGAGCCAAGCTCTAACCACGTATCACCCCAGATGTCCATCATGGTAGATGCGATTTATCTATGTTGAGAATCAATCCGGCGAGGGAGAGGAGCACGATTTTATCATGTCAACATTTTTTATACCTTTATTGTAATCATCATCAAACAAATACAAGAAAATGTAATGTGAACGAACCAAGTATATATAGGGTTCAGTTTTCACTATTTGGATTTTCGTTCTATATTTCAAAACGCCGTAGACGACTGTTCCACCAACAAAAAAGAAGACTGTCGGAGTGAAGGAGGGGTACAGATACTTGACAAAGAAGTTGTCCCATTCTTCAGGCAGAAAACCTGTAAACACCACAGCAAGGTAAGTTACAAACATTTCCTACAAGTTCTGCCGCAAAATCAATTAATTCGTTTATTCCTAGTTTCTCCTAAAGCTGCTACAAATGAATGAAATTAATGAACACTACTACTTATTGATAAGCTAAAAACTCTTAAGTACAGGAGTTCTTCTGGGGATGTTGGGAATTGGATAAGTAAAAAATGCAAACGTCTTAGAAGAATCCAAGACAAGCAATAAAATTGAATTTGTTTGGTAGTAACTGAAAATGGTATGACCTCGAGTCTTGAAGGTGGGGATAAAAACTCATGAAGATTTGCCCCTCATACTCGCTCATGGATTTCTGCATTTATGTCCCAACATACAAATGACCAACTTTCTTGAAAGAAGATAACCAGAAGTCTCAAGAATGATTAAACGAACGTGTTCTAAACTCAATCCCTTGAAAATACACAGAGACTCAAATTAAAGAATTGAGAGGCGGAATGAATTTTTGTGTCATGTTTAGTCAGAAAAAAATTGGGCCGCATATCTGCATGAGTTTAGACGTTCTCGTTCAACAAAATACATTTTCCCCGGGAAGCATCCATGAATTCCAATAATGTAAATGGTATATACGACATTCAAAATCCTGAAAAATAAGGATGCAACATGCTTGAGTGCCTTCTACATTCATCACACAATTGGATGGCACAACACAGTGAATAATCAAGATATTTCTCCACTCAAACCTGAGGGAATAACAAGTGAGAGTATCGAAACCATAAATTGCATGCAAAGCAAGTATCCTATTGCAGCGGCTGTCTAAATAATGCATAGGGATATTTCCAAAATTTCCATTCTTAATAAATACACCCCTATCGATAATTACAGTGTCATATCCTGAGGTTGGACCAGTTAGTGCAAAGGGAAGAATTGGGTATTCTTAAAATATAAGAGATGACGCAATCAAAATTGATTCCATATCCAATATAAATTCTTTGATGGGGAAAGTTTTTGTAATTTCTCAAACCTTAGGAAAAATTTGTGTAATTAGAGCAAGTTTCAGGGTATGCCGGTGTAACTATCCCTTAATGCTATTACATGTAGACGAAGTGAATCTGAAGCTATTGAACGGCAGCAATTCACACGGACAGTTTGGGAAAATTAGCCCATTTGTTCCTCCTATTTAGAAACTTACTGCCCACCTCTTCATTAGCCTATCTTTTCGGAAACACGCTTAAAACGGCCGCACATTTTTGAAATGACATAAGAATCAGTATAAGCTGCTTGGTTAAGCTTATAAGCTGTTTAGAGGGTGTTTGGATAAGCTTATAAGCTGCTTAAGAATCTTGCAAGATATTTTAAGAGCTTACAATCGACATAACTAACTGGAATTTCGTAAATCAGCAAAGCCCAATCTAATGTAATACAATCTATTCCACTTGACTGGCTGTTCTATGATTTGCATTTCTAATTTTATATGCAATATTAGCAAAAAAATTCAGCAAAAACAGAAATTCACCACAAATAAAACCAATATAAACCACCCAATATTGCAATTAGCTCGGGAAAAAAAAAAGGGAAGCAGCAGAAAATCAACCACAAAAGGGCACCCATTATCATCACTCCATCAAAACTCATAAAATCAAACCTGAAGCAGCGAGAGCAATGCCCTGAAGAATGATAATGGCGCCGAGGGCGAACCAAGTAATCAGGAACGCA
>JBBMKE010416003.1:0-22428 GCA_037834125.1 Lippia alba | reverse complement strand
GTTGGGATCCTTTATGTATAATATGTATTCTTTTGAAAATGGTTTAGTATGCAAAACCCTAACTCGATTCATGATCGTCCCTTTGAATCTATGCTTTGATCTATACGTATTTACGTATGGGTATGCGTTTAGCCCCTCACTCAGTCGAGCCGTTTGATTGACCTCTTTCCCTTCACTCTTTAGTTATAGGTTCTCGAGCTAGGCGGGGAAGTTCGTCATGTTTTATCGTACTTCTTGTCTTAGGTCGAGTTGCATAGATATGTATTACTTTTGCTACTTTTGCTACTCTTGGATATTTATTGTGAATTGAAGTATGTATATGTTGGAGAATTCTTGAACACTTGTAATATTTGGGCTTGTAGCCATTTTATGTATATTATGCTAGCTCCTTGTTATGCTTGGATCCTGTTGTTGCTTCCGCATTTTGTATTATTTATTTATGCGCTCTGTACAGGTTTAGCCCCGTTTAGCCTAGTGTGTGCGCTTAGGTTTACGTTCGTTTAGCCTTGGGCTCATGTATGGACTTCCATTTCATATGTGAGTTTGGGTCTAGGTGCAGGGTATGTGGATGGCCCACGCTCGGGCGTCACATCCTTAAAGTGGTAGCAGAGCTCGGGGTTACCAAACCGGAGCTCTAGTGTCGTGTTGGGTGAGTCTAGGTTGTTCGGCTGAGGACAATGTGGTTTTGTGCATTTATGTAACTTATTTTCTCTTTCTTTACTGTGCACATGAATATGATCTAACCAACACGCATATGTATTTGTATTGCTTGATTTTTGTAGGAAATTATGCCTCCATGATGTCATCACCGTAGAGATAGATCTCCCGAGCTCTGACATCATCGGGATCGCTCCCCTCGATATGAGGATAATCTTGCACCGCCACCTCCACAACGAGATCCGGGGGATTTTATGGAGAGACTTGCTACATACTTGGATCAGAGGACACAAGAACGCAACAATACCCAACCCGCTGGTTATAGCGGAGGAGGTCCTCTCACCACCATTCTCTGGGAGTTCAAGAATCAAAATCCACCGGTTTTCATGGGTGGTAACGATATACAGGCGGAGGAGTGGCTTGTACAAATAGAGAGGATATAGGAGCTTATACCATGCCATTCGGTTGAGAAGGCGAGATGCCCCCACAATGGTGCAAGGACAAGCGTATGGATGGTGGACTAGTGTTCGGATCAGTTTGGAAGCCACCGGGGAGGAAATAAATTAGGAAACCTTTTCGAAGGAGTTCAGAACAAATATATTCCAATCACCACTAGGGATCGAAGACTTCAAGAATTTATGAACATTAGACAAGGTTCAAGGACGGTGATGGAATACATTAATGAATATGAGTGTTTATCTCAATACGCTCCCAATATAGCCAATGATGACCGACATAAAACTCTTCAATTTATTCGAGGCTTGAGGGAGGATATGCAAGACGCTTTTGAGGCTGTTGATACGGACACTTGGGCACTCGCCACCGAAAAGGCTCCCAAGGTTGAGGATAGGGTTGTGGCTAGAAGGAAGGTTCCACACTCTGGGCAAGGATCAAACTCGGGATATAATAAGTTCGGGAAGAGGCCAGCTCAAGAAGTTCTACCATCGGCTAAACCACAACACAAGCAACCCCGACCCGCGGGGTAAGCTCCACCTTTGGCACTACCGGCTCCACCTCAAGTTCTATGCCGTTATTGCAAAGGAAAACATCAGATTGAGAATTGCTTCAAATTGAATAAAAGGTGCTATGGATGCGGAGCAACGAATCATATGGTTAACAATAAGAATCAAGGTAGGGACAAGCTGCGGGGAATCAAAGGCCCACAATTCAAGATAAGGCATATGCACTCGAGGGCGAGGAAGAGTAGATTGTCGATGTTGACCAAATGCCGTGATCAAAGGTACCATAAGCATTCATGGCACTACGTTATATGCACTTTTCGATCTCGGGGTAACTCATTCTTTTATTTCACAGGATCTTGCTTACTCCTTGTGTTTGCCTGTTTCCTTGACTGCACATGATTATGTGGTGAGCTCCCCACTTGGTGGGAGTTTAATTACTTGTCGAGTGTATCGGGAGTGTCCGGTGAGCTTTGAGGGCCGTGTCTTTTTGGCCGAGTTGGTTGAGATGCCGATGCAGAGGTATGGGGTAATCCTCGGTATGGATTGGTTGTTTGAGCACCGGGCCGTGATGGATTGTCGTGAGAAGAAGGTTTTGTTGGGTTCAGTGGTATTTACAGGACAAAGGTTGAAGTCAAGCCCATTTATTTCTTTTGTTGAGGTGAGTAAACTAGTCCGGTATGGTGAACAGGTTTTTTGGCCTATCTTTTGAACAAACCGAAGGATCAGGCTAAACTTGAGGAGACTGAGGTTGTGAAAGAGTACTCGGATGTTTTCCCTGAGAATTTAGGTTCTTTACCACCAGATAGGGACATCGAGTTTGTTATAGACCTCTATCCCGGAGCAGAGCCATTTTCAAAGACTCCCTATAGGATGGCTCCTACAAAACTAAAGGAGTTGAAGTCGCAGCTCGATGAAATTCTGGCTTGTGGGTACATTCGCCCGAGTATTTCTCCATGGAGTGCTCCTGTTCTATTTGTAAAGACGAAAGACAGAACGTTGCGAATGTGCATTGATTACCGCGAGTTGAATCGGATGACCGTGAAGAATAAATACCTTTGCCTCACATCGAGGAGTTGTTTGATCTTCTGCAAGGTTCTCGGGTTTACTCCAAGTTAGATTTGAGGCAGGGTTACTATCAGCTGCGTATCAGGGAGGATGATATACCGAAGACAGGGTTCAATACTCGGTACGGGCATTTCGAGTTCGTTGTGATGCCTTTTGGGTTGACAAATGCCCCAGCTGTGTTCATGGACATAATGCACCGAGTTTTCAGGCCATACCTTGACAAGTTTGTGGTGATTTTCATAGATGGCATCTTGTGTATTCGAGGTCCGCTGAAGAGCATGCACAGCATTTGAGAATCGTCTTGGAAACTCTAAGAGAACACAAGCTGTATGCCAAATTCAGCAAGTGTGAGTTCTGGATCTACAAAGTCGTATTTCTAGGCCATATCATTTTAGGCAATGGAATCGAAGTTGATCCATCCAAGATTGAAACCGTGCTTCATTAGGAGAGACTGAAGAATACATTAGAGATTTGAAGTTTTCTTCGATTAGCGGGGTATTATCGTAGGTTCGTTAAGGACTTTTCTAAGATTGCTGCCCCATTGACTCAGTTAACTAAGAAAGATGCACCGTTTGAATGGGATGATAAGTGCGAAGCTAGCTTCCAAAATTTGAAGGTGAGATTGACTTCGGCACCTGTTCTTACCCTAACAAAAGGTACCGAGGGGTATGCAGTTTACACGGATGCTTCGACAGAAGGAATCAGATGTGTTTTAATGCAGAATGGTAGAGTGATAGCTTATGCTTTGAGGAAATTGAAGGAGCATGAGAAGAATTACCCTACCCATGACTTAGAGTTGGTTGCCGTTATGTTTGCATTGGTGAAGTGGCGACATTATCTCTACGGTCCAACTTTTGAAGTGTTTACTGATCACTAAAGCCTCAAGTATCTCCTTTTTCAGAAAGACTTGAACGTGAGATAGAGGCGTTGGGTGGAGTTACTAGAGGATTATGATTGTAAAATCCGTACCACCCCGGTAAAGCGAACGCGGTAGCCGATGCCTTGAGCAGAAAGACGAGTGTGAGTAGTGTGGAAGTTGGGACTTCTAGTTCGGGTTCGGATATCTTGTGGATGGGAACTTGGTTGGCTAATCTAATCGTTGTACCGGATTTGAAAAGATAATTGTTGGAAGCTCAATCTACGGATCCGAAAATTTAGAAATTGGTTGTTCGTGCTAGAGGTGATCCGAAATCGAGGTTCAAGGTAGATGACATAGGATTGTTGAGGTTTGGAATGAGAGTATAAGTCCCGAAAGAGCTCAAGAGGATCGTACTTGAGGAGGCACATTGCTTAGGGTACTCTATCCATCCGGGAGGTACCAAAATGTATTGGGATTTAAGAGAGAAGTTTTGGTGGAATCACATGAAAAGGGACGTCACTAACTTCGTGAAGCGATGTTTAACATGCCAAAGAACTAAAGTTGAGCTTCAAAAGCCAGAAGGAACCCACCAACCATTTCCTATTCCTGAATGGAAGTGGGAGCAAGTGACGATTGACTTTGTGTCAGGCTTGCCAAGAGTTAAAGAAGGATATGATGGGATATGGGTGATTGTTGATAGACTAACAAAGTCGGCCCATTTTCTCAAGGTAAGAATGTCCGATAAGGTTCCAAAACTAGCCGAGTTATATTATCGGGAGATTGTAAAGTTGCATGGAGTTTCGACTAGCATAGTTTCGGATAGGGATCCGCGGTTCACATCGATTTTCTGGCAGAATCTTCAGAAATAGTTGAAAACGAAGCTCAAGTTTAGCACCACCTCGCATCCTCAAACGGACTGGCAATCTGAGTGGTTGATTTAGTACTTGGAAGATTTACTTAGGGCGTATGCTTTGGATTTCTGGAATAAGTGGGACGAGCATCTACCTATGGTTGAATTTGCTTATAATAACAACTATCAGGCCTCGATTATGATGTCTCCAAATGAGGCTCTTTATGGGAGGAAGTGCTGATCACCTTCATTTTAGGATATAGAGGATTGGTGATAGACCATGGAAGGTTAATTGGAGAGAACCGAGCCTAAAGAAATGATTGTCGATACAATTGAGAAGGTTCAGAAAATCCGGCAACGAATGAAGGCCGCTTAAGCTCGTCAGAAGAGCTATACCGATAAGAGAAGGAGGTCGTCAGAGTTTGAAGTCGGAGATAAGATTTTTCTCAACGCATCTCCAAGGAAAGGCTTTTCTCGAATTGGAAAAGGTGGAAAGCTTAATCCACGATTTCTTGTCCCCTTTGAAATCTTGAAAAGAATCGGGGAGTCGGCATATAGATTGGACTTGCCGCTAAGTTTAACCAGGATACACAACATGTTTCACGTTTCACAACTTCGCAAGTACTATCCCGATGAGGCATCCATTCTTCCTGTTGAAGAGGTGTAGTTGGAATCGGATTTGACGATCATTAAGCACCCGGTTGCGATACAAGACCGGAAGGTTCAAAAGTTAAGAAACAAGTGAATCCCCTT
Source organism: Lippia alba (assembly GCA_037834125.1). Lineage (NCBI taxonomy): Eukaryota > Viridiplantae > Streptophyta > Magnoliopsida > Lamiales > Verbenaceae > Lippia > Lippia alba. The sequence goes on along the minus strand of JBBMKE010416003.1, from coordinate 17,282 downwards.
GGTAAGAGTTCTTTGGTGAGATCAGAAGTCTGAGGAGTCGACTTGGAAACTAAGGAGAAGATGAGGAAGTTGTATCCGGAGTTGTTTGAAGGCCCGAGTCGGACATAAGGACAAGTCCTTTTTAAGGGGGGTTGTGACACCCAGTCCTTTCGCACGTACAGTTCGTACCACGTGTGATTTTATTTATCGTTTTTCATTTATTTTCATACCTAGTTCATGCATTACATTCTTATTTACATTTCTTATTTGAACAATTTGAATTGTGTGACAATTTGAATTCCTTGTTAATCGCGTAATATGTATTTTGTGAATTCAATTTCGCGAGCATGCTTAATGTGAATTATATGAATCATGGACTTGTTTGAACATTTTAAACTTGTTTTGGGACTTAGTGTAATTTAGTTGGACTCAATTTGTTACTTTTTGAATATTTTGGGGCCATTTGGTAATTATGACATTTAAGTTTCTAGTTCGCTTCTTGAGCTCGGGAACTCAGATTCATGTTCTGACACCTTTGCTGAGTTCGATTAGATGAATTGGATTCAGTGAGACTAACTCCATAATTTTTTGACCTCGTTTCGACCTAAAAATCGACCCGCGTACATAATACGTACCTAAAAACCCTAGTGGGACCCATAGCCCATGCCTTGAGACTTTTCTTTCCCTTTTTCTCTCCAATTTTCAGCATTTCCCTCTCCTTCACACTCACTCACATGCAGCAGCCCTCAAAGAGAAAGGAGAAAAGATTTCCCCAATTGCAAACCTCCATTTTTGCTCTCACCCCAAGCTCAAGACCTCATCTCCTTCCACTTTCTCTTCAAGGTAAGCATATATTTGTGATCCTCTACTCCTATGACCTTCTTTATGTGAGTATTTGTTGGATTATATGTTGGGAAGGATGTGTATTAGATTGAGCATGAATAGGAAAGGTTTGATGGCATATGTGATTTCTTGTATCTCTTTGATCTTTGTTGCATTCTTTAGCATTTATGGAGGTGTTGCAGGTGTTGGATGCTTTTTCCTTGAGTATTTATGGTTCTTGTGCTTGGTAGTTAGTTGAACTTTTTGGCATTTATGACTATGGTGGGTTTGTTGGATTATGCATAAGAACAAGATTTATGGGTGCATTTGAGTGATATATGTGCACAAGAGGTGATTTTAAGCATGAATGTTGAATTTTGCTTGGTGTAATGACTTGATCACTTGGAACCTTCACCTAATTGTTGTATTTGAGAGCTATTATGTATTAAGGATTGGTTTTGTGTATTTTGGTTCTAAGGAGTTGGATTTTGGACTCATTTTTGCATGTAGCGCCCAGAATAAAATGCGTCACATCCCCTGCACTATAAGCCCGATTCACATATGAAATGGAAAGTCCATTCATTAACCAAGCTCACAGCGAACGGGGACTCACTCACTCACTAGGCTAGGGGGGACTAAGGTACGAACCAAACAATCACAACAACAGAGCTAAGCAACATAAAGTGGAACCATTAACATGATTATTACATAAACAATTGAGCCATGGGCTCTACTACACCATTATATACAAATAAACATGGCCTTCACAGCCTCAAAACATAATTTAAACCGCCACGGGCATCCGTAAAATAAATACAATAAATAAGCATGAGTGTAAGTAGAAATATAGTACTAAACACTAATGCAAGACTCGAAAGACACGACTTTCCGCCTAGCACTCCAAACCTGCAAGTAACTGAAAACAAAGCCGGGTTCAGTCTATAGGAGACTGGTGGGTACTGTAGCGCCCCGACTTTTTGGACCATCAGGTACGGCGACACGTGTGAGTTTAATTCAGTAATTATGTAGATTATGTGAATCGCATGCTAAGTGTCAACGTGGATTTAATTCCATTTAAGTGTGTTTAGAATTACTTAATTATCTTGAGCTCAATCGCTCAATAATTGCCGAATTAGGATACCTAATTTAATTAGGGTGTTTTAGCCTCGTGGCTATTTGAGCTCGGGAATTCGAATTTGAATTTTGACCCCTTTATTTAATCTATTTCGGTGATTCGGATTTTATGAATTAACCTATTTAATTTCTAAAGCCGTTTGATAGCCCTACTGTTTGTAAAATTTGATCCGTTGGACCGGAGTTTTTGATCCTACCCGTTTCTTTATCCGACCCGGCTCCTTATAGCCAATAACCACATTTCCCTCTTCATTCTTGGACAAAAATTGAGGGGAAAAAGAAGAGAAGGAAGGAAACCCCATTTTGGCCCCAAAGCTTTGAGCTCAAGCCTAGCCAACTTTCGATCGATCAATCAACGATCCAAGGTAAGATTTGTATCCTATTTGTTACGTGCTTTATTTTGTCGCCCCTTTCGTTGCTTGGAAAGTGCCTAATTGCTAATTTGGAAAGATAATGAATAGTGTTGGGTTTTGGAATTAATGTGTTCGAGCTCGTTTTGGGAGCTCTTTTATGCAAATATGTGATCTACATGATGTATATGCTTCGTGGTGTGAATTTCGTGCATTCCGATGTTGTGTGGGTTCGTGTGAGCTTGGGTGTGGCTTCCTTTTCCACCATTGTTACTGTTCACTCATTTTTCTCGCAGATGATACCCAAACGCCCATTTCATGGCCCAGTTATATTACCAAACGCCCGTTTAGGCTCCCAGGTTTTTCACCCGAGAGCTTCCAAACGGCCATTTCTGCTTTCAGTGCATTTTCCAACGGCCGTTTACCCCTCAAACCTTTTCTAAATGATCTGAAATTTTAACCACAGAAACTAGAATGAGTCTCGAGTATTATCCAATTTAAATAACATTAAAATAATATCTGAGCACCGAGATATATCCATTCTAATTTGGTGTCACCATTTCCCCGAAAATCTGCTTTTACCCAACTTCGAGCTTAGACCATTTCCTCCTCGCTTTGAACAATGATTCAAACTAGCTACCATTTTAAAGGTATATTTGTCTATTTTCATATCCAACAAACAAAACTCAATTCTAACAGTTATAACTCAAGATATTCTAGTTTTCCTCCAGCCTGCGCATTTTGGAAAATTTCCAGCTTTTGCCCATTTTTGCTCAGAACCACTTTTCGTGTTTTTCTTCAGCTTTTCTTGTACCTTTCAACCTCTGAGCTTGTTCTTAACTTGTTGTATCATGTATATGTGTTTATAATTGTTCTCATTATGCATCATACATGGATTTATTTCTTGGTTTTATACCTTAATTGTGCATGCGAAATGCATTGAGTGAAACATTGAATGACTTCATTGAACTTGAATTGTACTTATATACTCTTATATGATTTAATTGAGTTTTAATTAATTGATAACATGTATATTTTGTCATATATGTGATCTATTTTGTAATTTCTTGTCGAATCATTGCTATGTGACTTACGTGCTTGATTTCGTGTTTCACTTGCAACTTGAATTAATTGTACAAGGTGCCTAACTACTAAGAATTGACTTGAACAAGTATTATGCTGCATGCACCTCACGAATTATATTTAAGGCCTACTTACACGTATCCATAGCTATCATAAGCATACGCCGTGCATCTATGTGGTTCATTCTTGGGTCTAAGTCTTGTTCTTGTGTTCAGTTTGTTCAGGTGCACCCGGGGTGGTGTTTCGAGGTTCCTCGTGATTCCGGGGTGAATCATTCCTTTCAGTTTTGACTTCTTCGGTGTAAGGTGAGGTTAGGATATAGTTAAACCTTAATGCAATGTGCTCGATTTTGAATGCATGTGATTTAATAAGCCTTATATGTATATAAATAAATGTGAGTTATATATTTGTTTGATACGTTCGAGGTTTGTAAGTACTTTATGTAATGTACAGGCCTATGTATGCTTGTTTTGATTATGATTTGATATGTCTTGCCACATGGAGCTATGTTTCTGACCGTGTGCTTCTCATGAGTCAAGTTTGGAAAGGAATGAGTGTTTATGAATAACACGGACGTGGTATGTATACGTATAAGTATAAGTTGAGTCTGTCTGTCTCTGTTGTAGCGGGATAAGTTAAGTTGTGTTCTGTGTATGTGTTTGATGGGTCCCAAAGACTATGGGTCAGGAATCCCGGGACAGCATCGGGCCATCGGGCTCGGCCTGGGCATAGTCTCCATTTGTCAGAAGATGATCACCCCTGAACTCACCAGGAGGTTTGGTGAGGGAAGGAATCCTAAGGGTTTGAGTGCTTGCGCTCCCCTCGTTTGATTGGATAGTTAGGGCGTACACACCCTTCCATCAACTGAAGGAGTGGATGATATGTTATGTCTATAAATTTTCTCTTTTTAATTACAATGATGTGATTTAAGGAGTTGGGGGAGTCTGCACTCGTACCCGCCGAGCACTCTGCTGTGTTTGTTCTGTTAAGGTTCGTGAAACAGGGATGGATTCTAAATTAAGTTAAAATTAAGTGTTTTATAAGTTAAGTTAAATTATGAATATGTTAGGTACTGATAAGTTTTTCTCGGTTAACTAAGTTGGTTTGTTTACTTTTGTTAAGTGAATCTTATATGTATATGTTCCACGAAAAAATGATTTAGTGTGCAAAAACTATCCCTAAGTTCACGAACATTATGATTTTTTTGTACATGCTTTGCTCTATATACATATGTAGCGTGTGTGGGTAGCCCCTCACTCAGTTAAGTGGATAGACTGACCCTTCTCCCTCCCCAACTTTTTAGTTTGCAGATTTTGGCTCGGGGTTTTGGAGCTAGGCGGGGTTGTGTCCAGTCTTTTGAGTCAGTTGGTTCGAGTAAATTCCAGAAAGTCTTTGCATTTTGCATTTGTAGTGTTTTGAACTCAGATTTGTATGTAAGTTATGTAATTGAACGTTATATTTTGTTATTTAAATTACCCTTGCCGAGCTTTGTTTTGCAATTAAAAGAGGCCTGAGGAGCCCAAGTTTGTTTGTGATCGGTGTGTTTAATTTTCTGCGGGTCCGTGGTCAACACATTTGTGTGATTTTAGCTTCCACTTTTGCACTCGTTTGTATTTGGTTCAATTTGACAGAGTCTAAGTTCCGCCTAGCTAGGAGTGTTTTTGATTTGTCACCTATTTGCTACGGTTTGATTTGGGTGCGGAGTCTCCATTTCGTACTCGGGTCGGGCCATGGTGCAGGGGATGTGGTGCCTCACGTGCGAGGTGCTACAGTATGTATATGATAAGGAAGATGAAGTCAGTGATCGCATTCGTTTGACTGCATCTTCCAATGTGATTCGATTGCTTTTGTGTCAAGATTGTCTTTTTGTGGACCTGATGAATCATCATAGTCTTTAAATCACGAAACTGCTTTAAAGGTAATTACTTGGTATTGTGAGCGTAAAATAGAGGTAGTTACAGTTACATTGGAGAAGGCTCATCGTAATAATCAGATGGTTTCTCCTGAAGTGCAAAAAGAATTGACAAGATGTTATGCAGTTGAGACTACAAAGGTCATATTAAAAAAAGATATTGGATATCACAATTTATCTTTTTTGGTTAATGAAATGCTTGACGTCTCGATGAAAGAGAAAATGACTTTGTTTCGTAGATATGTTAACAAGGACTAAGAGATAATAATTCTTAACCTTGGTTCTGCTAAGCATGTCCATTGTTTCGCTCACCAATTCTAGTTAGTTATTGTTACTATACCAAAAGATCATTGTGCTGCAAGTAAGTTTTTAAGAATTGTCACTATAATTATGAACACATGCAGAACATCTTGTAAGAGAAGGGATAAACTAAGATAAGCTTAGGATGAAAGGATTGCCCAACAATCTTGAAAATGGACATATTATACGAGGGGACATGTTTAAATCAAGAGATGAGTTTATGTAAATCGGATGACACTCGATGGGATCACACTTCAATACTTTGCTTAGGTTTAAAAATATTTGATTGTCGACATTAAAGTGCTTGAACGCGTGTATGAAACTGGTTTTAATCCGAATAGTAGAGGTATATCAAAAATATCAGTTATAGGGATATAAAATTATGACTTTGTTTTTATTTTGCATTTAATGATAGAGTTACTTGGGTTAACTAATGATTTGTCAACAATTCTACAAGAAGGGGGACAAAATATTGTTCAAGCTTTGTCTTTGATTGATAAAAAAAATAAAAAAATAAAATATTATGAAATTCTAGAAAGAATGGACTGAATCAATTTTTGGGATAAGTTAAAGATTTTTGTATAATCAATTCAAATGATACCATCAAATCTCGTTTACGTATGAAGTAGGACATGCATGTTACAAGGTGGAGATTTTAATCTCAGGTAAGTTCTACATTTTTTTTTCTTAGTTATATTTACAATCTAATTGTTGCTCTAAATTGTAATTCTTATTTTTTTCATAATTGATAGGTTCTTGATTTAATTAATTAAGAAATGGAGTATCATTTCCCAAAAGCCAATACAAAATTGTTTACTTGCATGAATTGCCTTCATCCAAATAACTCATCTGATAATTTCACTATTGAGAAGTTAGTTCATCTCACAACTTTATCTAGATAACTTCTCGTGCATTGAACATGTGATTCTTCTCTGCCAAATTTGAACTTATATTATTTAGTAATAAAATCAAATTCTCCAATATTGAGGATTCGGGAAATCTAGCAAAGATTTTTGTTGCTACTAGAAGAGAGAAAGCTTTTTCATTAGTATATTATTTAATTGAATTGACATCGATCATTACACTTACAACAATATCTACCGAGAGAGTATTTTTTACTATATACACTTACAAAAACTTATTTGTGAAGACGAATGAGAGACGAATGTATGGTTGACATCATGGTTGTATATAATGAAAGAGAAATCTTCAACAGAATTGATAATATAACTATTCAACAATGGCTCAAGGGAAGACGAATAGTTGAAAACAATTATCACGTATGAATCCTCTTGTAAAAGGCTAAAATTTATGCCTAAGAAAAATATGACACATCAAATTGAGTATATATTAAATATCAACATAATATTTTCTTTTTTAATTTTAGGAATTTAATAAAATAAAATTTCTAAAATTAAATAATTAGTTAATTGATATTTTAATATATTTTTTAAATGTATCATATTCATATTTTGCAATGAAATCATATCTTGCCAAATAAAGCGATAGTTAGATGTAATATTCTTATAATCAAATCATATATAGTGATTATGGGAAGATATTACAAAATCTACGAAGGACTAAGCATAATGAACTCTTCTTTTTTAGTTATGGTAAGAATTGTCCCCCCTACACCTATAAATATAAGGGTCTTTCACAAGGCAAACACATCAATACAACTCGGAAAAATGAAAGAGTAAGCAACAAAGCAAGGAGAAAAGAAGTTTTTCAGCATCTTTGGTGTTCTTCGGTTGACATCTTCGACGTTCAATCCGGAATCGAAGCATGAAAGTAGTGTTTCGGGGTTTCTTTCCTCCACAAACTCAAGTCAAATTCAAACCAATCGAAACGAGGTCCAAGGCGTTCTTCATGTAAAAATCAACAAATCAAAGCGTCCATCCGTAACAAGGCATCAAGTCTGTGAGTTCGGCGTTTTCTTTAAGTCAAATTCAAATCAGCTTCAAATTAGGTGTTCATTGGCGTTCACCAAAATCAAGGCATTCGATTTGCGATTAAGTCGAACGATCCGCAATTAACGTTTTTGAAGAAGCAAAATCAAGACAAGGAAACTCGAAACTCCTAAGTCAACGATGACGTTTCTAACATTTCAAATTTCAACAAATCTTATAGGAAGAATCAGAGGATAATAAATTAGAGATTGTATACACACTCTGATTAAATTAATAAAAAATTTATTTGTGGTCATTTTTTGTAATTAATTATTTAATTATTCACGAAAATGCGTTACACATCTCACATAAATTGTAAAGATATCCTATATAATTTGAATATTTTAACAAATTTCAAGTTGCTATTTTTTTTATATGTTGAGGCATAGGAATTCCCAACCCTAATTGTTAAGAAATCCTGGATCCGCCCCTATATTTAAACCTACTTGACCTTAATGGATGTATGATCTGGCTTAGAACTCATGATAAATTAAATTTTGAAAAGCATTAAAAACAAAAAATGAAAAATGAAAACCAACACTTTTGATATATGCCCTTCCCTCTTTTTGGCTTTATCATCCGCGTACGAGGAAATTGCATTTTTGGTATACCAATTCACCTTAATTTGCAGTTTTGTTACACAAATTTTCTCGATGAAAAATTAGTCAATAACTCTAAAAGTTTGTAATTTCATGCGCTATTTGACGCGAATAGATACGATCTGCCGGAAAATCCTTCCAGATCTGCACATGTCCATTGGAGAATTTGCCACAAAGCAGGTTTGCTAGCTTCAGGTGAATTTTTTGGTGAGTCATATCTATTCGAGTCAAATAGTACATGAAATTGCAAACTTTTAGAGTTATGAACTGACTTTTTTTATTACAATTTTTTTTGTACCAAAATTTCAAATTTGGATAAGTTGGTAAACCAAAATTGTATTTTCCTCTCATATATTTCATTTCATATTCTTTTACATGCAGGGTAATGTTTCCATCTCTAGCTACATTGTACTTTTAGTAATTAATAATTAATTAATCAAACCCAAGTAGTGGGAAGATGGTCCCAAGAAGATCTGCAATCTTGCTTGTGTAGCAGCGACCGCAATTAGAGAAGCTGATTACCACAAATTACAAGTCAGATCATGCTTTGAATGTAATCTAATACAATCCATTTAGAGTTGATGATATTTCCTTATTAATAAGTTTGTGGTTTAGAGCTAAAGTTGCATGTTCGTAATTATAATTAATCTTAAATCTTGTACGAATTCTTATCGGTTAATGAAATGTTGCTTTCAATCACGGCCTTGTCTTCATATGTTACTGGCACCCTATGTTTCACGAAAAGTACAATCATTCGTTGCATGTTTGGATATCATCGATATATAGGATGAATAACTTGCCTAAAGCTGAACAATATTTTATGTACTGTACAATATTTCTGATAACACATAAGTTTTTTTCTGTATTCTTCCTTTTTAAAAAAAAAAAATTAATTTGAGTAATACAGAGACTCTGTATGGGAACGATCCTCCAAACTCAATTTACAATGTTTGAGTTTAAATTCTGAACTTTGCAAAATAGATCGAAGTAGTTGATGCATAGTTTTTTTGTTTTTTTTAGTATCAACAATGTTTTAACCTTATCCCTATTTAGAGAAGTAGATTTACAAGTTGGAAGTGCTTTACACCCTCCTCCCTCACGCCTCTTTGATTGCTGCTAGGGTTCCGTCCATGGAACCGCCGGCGGCGGCGGACTCCACCCACGAGTCACCAAACAACACACAGCAGCGTAGTTATGCAGCAGCCCTATCTGGTAAATAAAAACAAACATCGAACAACAGGAATGCTAACCCTGCCCGTGGTAGGGTTCATGTATTTCGAGATACAGGTTCAGCAAGAAAATATGGCTCGGTATCGGAACGTAATGGCCTTACCCATATCCACTTCTCTGATACCGAGATAACGAAGTTATCACAACCATTCAAACATGCCTTGGTGGGTAAGTTTTCACATGGCTATCCTACGATGTCCCGTTTACACGAACTCTTCATGGAGTTGGAACTCTCAGGTGAGTTTAAATTAGGTTTACTGAACATGAAGCATGTTTTAATACGGTTAAACTGTGAAGAGGATGTAACAAAACTCTGATTACGAAAAATTCTTATGTTTGATGATTTCCCTATCAGGATATTCAAATGGGCACCTACATTTAACCCAAACATGGAATTGTCTGTTGTTCCTTTTTGGATTCGTTTTCTAGGTATCAGGACACAATTCTTTGATGAAGAGGCAATATACGACATCGCAAAAGTAGTAGGGGAACCACTCTGTTGCACCAAATTACTCTAGGATACGAAGGGAGAATACAAATCTAAGATATCGTTTATGAACGACTTCCCTCCGACTGTAAACAGTGTTCGCGACTCAGACATAAACTCGAGGAGTGTCACATAAGTGCAGGTGCAAGTCAAAATGGGCAAGCCGAGATCACCAAAGACCTGCGTGGAGTAATTGACAGTAAAAGGAAATCTGATAATGCAAATAACAAAGTGGATGCTGCAACAACCAAGAATGGGCCGCGAAATCAGACCATGAAAAACAAGAATGCCCCAAAAGATGACAACAAAACAGTGGGGGATTAAAACCTGGGTTGAGAAGACCTTTGATCCCCAACAAGAGAAAGAATCGGAAGAGGCAGTTTCTGTTACGAATGATGGGAAACAAAGTGGGAATAAAACCTCCAAACCAACTGACGCCGAACCAAACCATTACAATAAAGAAACAGCGAAAGAGTTAGTGGCAAAAACGGTGAACATTGATTCACTTGAGATTGTACTTCCTATCCGAGAACCTTTGGAGAATGCGCCACAGGGAGATGACAGGACCGGTGATGAAAGTGCTGAAGAGAAAGACATCGAGGGCAAGAAACTGGAAACAGACAATGAAGATTATAAAGAAATTTAGTCAGGGCAGACAGCCAAGGACGAAGATGATGCAGAAACACGAAAGATACAAGCTACACACCGAAGAGCTCACTCAACTGAAGAAGTTGGCTTCACAGAGGTCCAAAACCGACGCAGAAGAAGGCAAAACAACAATCCAGCCCCTAAAAGGATGAACACGCGTTCATCGGGCTTGAACTCGGGTGAATCATGATTTTAAATGGTTTAGTGTGGAATATAAGAGGGATATGCAATGCAGGCCATCAACGTATACTTAAAAGATATAGACGGAAAAATAATTTAAATTTTATGGCTATCCTTGAACCTATGGTTAATTTAGATTTGAATATTTTTTCCCGTATTTTTAATTTCCCTAAGATTTTTGCTAATACTTCGAACCATATCTGGTTTTTCTGTGAGAAGGATACAGAGGTGGAGATTTTGGAAGACAACCAATAATTTCTACACATCAAACTGACTAGTAGGAATTGGAATAAAGCTTATCTCTTATCTATAGTCTATGCCAAATCAACCACCCCTGGTAGGAGAGAATTATGGGAGTTTATGAGGAATGTGCATGATCAACCTTAACCTTGGCTCCTCGGTGATGATTTCAACATTATTACAAAGATAGATGAAAGAAGTGGTGGTAATCAACTGGATCCCCTAGGGATGGCTGAATTTAACAATACAATACAGAATTGTAATCTGACTGAGCCACAATTTGGGGGTCCTAGGTTCACATGGACCAAATAAGAGATGAAGCAAAGGCTGGATAGAGTGCTTGTAAATGAAGCCTGGGCTGATTGCTTTCCGAATACCCTAGTGAAGCACTTCCCGCATGGGGGTTCTGACCATAGACCTCTACCTATCCGTTATGGCAAAGATAGTTCTCATATGCCGGCTTCCTTCCGATTCCAAAAGATGTGGCTCCGACACCCTAACTTTGATGATATTGTTCATGACAGTTGGAATCGGCCGGCCCCTTCCCAAGGCCTTTGGAAGTTACATGCCAAATTAAACAGGGTTAAGCATTTCTTAAAGGCTTGGAACAGACACAAGTTTGGGAATATCTTTAATAGGGTGGAGGACGCAGAATCAAAGGTTAAACAAGCTGAAGATAAGTATGATAATAATCCATCTGATGAACACTTCATGGAACTTAACAAGTGCATAGCCTTGAGAAATAGAGCCACAACAATTGAGGAAGATTTTTAGCTTCAAAAAGCAGCTTGCAAATGGATTGAAAAAGGAAAGAGAAACTCCCGATTCTTCCATGCCCTGGTTAAGAAGAAACATTTTCGTGGCCGTAGTCAATCTATTAAAGAAGGGAATGGGGAAATTACGCAACAAGAACAACTGCAAGAGTCAGCTAAAAAGTTCTTCCATAACCTCCTAACTACCACTGATGGCATTATTCCCACGAAAATTTTGATCATGTGCAATCAATCCTTAGCATTGAAGATGGGAATAAATTAGTGGGACTCCCTACTATGGATGAAGTTAAGGAAGCCATGTTTTCTATCAGTCGACACAGTGTAGCAGGCCCTGACGGGTTCGGTGCGTACTTTTATCAACACTTTTGGGTTGACATCAAGCATGATGTCTACGAGGCCGTTTTGGACTTCTTCCAGGGCACACCGCTGCCAAAGACCTACACTGCCACCACGATTGTTCTCATTCCCAAAATGGATAACCCAGCTCATTGGTCGGACTTCAGGCCGATCAGTGTCTGTAATGTCAAAAATAAGATAATCACCAAGACGATGAATTCTAGACTCGCTGAAGTGTTACCGAAAATGGTGTCCTCTAATCATAGTGGTTTTGTGAAAGGACGCCTTATCAGTGATAACATCCTCTTGGCGCAGGAGATGATCCACTCAATCGATTCTCGTGGCAGAGATAAAAATATGGTCTTGAAGCTGGATATGGCGAAAGCATATGACAGAATGGACTGGAATTTCCTTCTCACAGTTTTGTGCAAAAAGGGATTCCCAAATATGTGGATAAACTAGGTGCAGGCAGCCATCAGTAATTGTTGGTTTTCAGTCTCGGTAAATGGTGCTGCTTCAGGCATCAACCATTCGACGAGAGGTCTTCGCCAAGGTGATCCGTTATCTCCTGCGTTATTTGTCATTGGTGCTGATTATCTTTCCACTCTTCTTGACAGGTACATGATCGAGAATGAGGAAGCAAGGTTCAAAAACTCTTCGCCGGTCCTTGTTTCACACCTGACGTATGCCGATGATATGATAGTTTTCACTAACAGCAAGAGATCTTCAATCCAAGGAATAAAAGCCATTCTTGATGAGTACGAAATGGCTTCAGGACAAAAGTTGAATAATTCTAAAAGCTCTTTCATTGTGGGAAACAATTCAGACGAGGCTGCCAATTTGGTTCATGAAATTCTTGTCTTTTCACGTGATAAACTTCCCATTAAATATCTCGGAGCCCCGCTTTTCAATAGTAGTCGGCGAATTGCACTCTTTGATGATATCATGGCTAAAATACATGACCAGATTAAAGGATGGGAGCTGTGTAGACTTTCACATGGGGGACGACTACAATTGATTAAATCGGTGTTTTACTCTATCCCTATGCACACTCTCCAAATACTCAATCCGCCGAAGTTGGTAGTAAGATCAATGGAACTTATGCTCAATAGATTTTTCTGGGGATCATCAAATGAGAAGAGACGCATCCACTGGATTACCTGGAAGAGAGCTTGTTACCCAGTTGAAGAAGGAGGGTTGGGAGTTCGTGATATTGATGATATTGTGGTGGTATCTCTGGACAAGCAAAGCGTTATGGGCTGAGTTCATGCGAGATAATTAATGCCTTAATATCCACCCGATGAAAGCTAGCGTTAATAGTAGTCACTCACACACTTAGAAGAGGCTTGTTAGTGTTCGGGATAAGGCTGAGAAGCACATCGCTTGGAATTTGGGAAATGGTGTTGTATCGTTATGGGATGACAAATGGGCTGAGGAAAATCTACAAATAACAGATGAAGCTCTCGCCGCTTTAAAGGTGTGAGACCTTTGGGTGAATGGGTCCTGGGATAAAGACCTCCTCAATGCTGTGCTCGGGAGTGGCAATGCAAATGAAGTGATGAAAATCCCATTTGATCCTACTATGCCAGATTCTCCAATCTGGACTGAATCTCTTGATGGAAACTTCTCCATTAAAACTGCTTGGAACTATATTCGATAGAAAAGAAATGTCAATGCGCTTGTTAGTAAGATTTGGTCCGCTGACCTCACTCCAACCATTACGATTTTTCTGTGGCGTCTGATTTTTGATTGGATACCTGTGGATGAGAGGATTCATCGGAAAGGAATTGTTTTTCCATCTAAATGTCAATGCTGCACCCAATTAGAAACACTACATCATCTCTTCATTCGGTTGATAAGACGAAAAGGGTTTGGGAGCATTTTGCCAACATTTTCGGGGTTTAAATGATCGGGATCGAATCTCCAAATATGATTTTCTAGAGTTGGAGTAACTCATCAGCTTTCAGTTATAAGAACCACATCCGATTTATTTTACAAGGACTCATTTTCTGGTATATATGGGCGAAACGGAACTCTGCAAAGCATAATGGTACGAGGTTCAGCTCGTATAATATCATTAGGAAGGTGCACAATCATCTCTTCCTTTGGGGGAAAACAGAACGAATGAAGCGGGGGGCTTGGAAAGGTGACATTCACAAAGCTAAAATGTTTGGTATATTCCTTCAGCGTCCCCCAAACATCAGGACGATCATTGTTAGATGGTTGAGACCGAGCTCTAACCAAATGAAACTTAATACTGATGGAGCTTCAAAGGGTAACCCAAGGCCTTCATCCACGGCATTGGAGTCACGACGAATGTTATCGCGGAACTCACAGCGGCAAGGTGTAAAGATGGCTAAGGATTTTGGTTGCAGCAACTTATGGGTAGAACTTGATGCACAAGTGGTGCTTCATATCCTGCACCGAGGACGTACAGGTAACCTCAAAATGAATAACCTTATTTTAGATTTCTACAATATGGTGAAGAACATGCAGGTCTCCATATCACATATCTACCGCGACGGTAATCAAGCAGTAGATTACTTGGCTAAGAGAGGGGCGGATTCACAAACTTCTTGGACTGGAGAAACAATTAAAAGGGATAATCATGGTGGACTGATGGGGATTACCAAACTTCAGATGCAAGAACACGATAATACCGAGAAGTTGATCAAGTGGCGGTATTCCATTTGGAATGTTAATAAGTATGTACTTTGTGTTAACAGAATTACTCCACATGTGGGTAAGTGTAATGATCATATGCATTACAATCTTTTCTGGTGTATGTTAATCATCAATCAGAACTACTTCCTTGGTCCCCTTGATTGTCTCTTGGTCGAGTTGATGGCCTCTTATTTTTACAGAGACATTGATAGGGAGGCTTACATTTCGAGCATGGTTCATTTGGTTCCGGAACAAGCTGAAACAAATATAATTGACGGTTGGGGGGTTAATCTCTTGTGTGTGAACAATAGGAAGCAATTGGTTAATTCTACTGGAAGGTTTTGTGACAGATTTATGGCCCAAGTGAGGTACAAACCTGTTTGTTACTTCGTTATATTTGCATTGCCTCCTTGCTTTCATTTATACCCACTTTCGTACCTATTTTCATGATATTATTGATCGTCTTTTGGTCGAATTGGGTGGATTTTGCAGTGACATTACCTCGTACATTCACGGTTATTATTGGATCTAATCTGATTTCTTGTCAGACCATAGACACTTGGTGTCAAAACCTGATGCAGTGAGCTTAGGATTTAATTATCCCTGTCCACATATGGACAAGTCTGCAACTTGGTATTTGACAGTAGCTATGTACATATTGCTCGACAGCAACTTAAATATTGCCATTGTCCTGAGGACGCGAATGATGGAGAAGTAAATTCTTACCGCCATATGAACAACAAGACAATTAATATTAATGCCCGGACGACAGGGCGCGCCTCTCTTGGAGGCCGGCGAGAATTCTGGTTAATTCACTTCGCATGAGGGACGAGATCATCCACCCTAATTGTATTAAGGCTGTTAATAGCCCCTTCTCTTGGTGGTTTCATGTTTTGAGTGCCCCTAATCTCATTGTTTGGATTTTTCGTGGGCACCATGGCTTGAACATTTTTACGGATCCTTGGATAGCGCACCTCTATAATCTCTCGGTTTTGGTTGCTTATATATGAGGTGGGGGCCTCGCTAATAACCCCACGGCTCGTTATCGGTTCCCCTTAAAAAAACACCTTATCCCTATTTAGAGGGATGGATCACACTACCTAAAAGAAAAAGATATAACATAATTAAATTAGTGTTAAGTATCTGATTGATCAACTTGAGCCACGTTGATACTCCAGATTTGTTAATGTGTTTTGTGATACTAATTTGTGTTTAATAATGTATTATGATCGCTTTTTTAATTTTTTATTTGAACTTTTAAATGTTTCATATTACATATACATTTTGTAAAAATTTTCAGATTGTTACCTCGGTCATTTAGTTGTTAATAACACGTGCCTCATTTCAGGTGAAAATTAACAATTTTCAACAAAAATTAACAACAATATAATTGAAGAAACAACAAATGAGGGATCAAATTTTGCATCAACTGCAGAAGCAAATGCAGCTACAAACACAGACACTTCCTCAATTATTACAAACTTCAAACACTGGCGAAAGGCATGAAGGAAAAGATAAGGGCACAAGCAGAACTCCGATATATATATATATATATATATATATATCTTTTGCATGTATTAGTTTATTCATTTCTAATAGTGGATGAATTTGTAACATGTCTTTGAACAATGAACGTTTGGATGGATTTTTGTATAATTGTTTATAGTATGCTTTTATTGTTGGAAATGAATATGTGGATTGATGTGGATGAATATTGGGATGAATTACATATTGGAGACATAATTATGAGCATGTAAAAGAAAAAATGAAAAAAAAATTAATTTTACAAAAATATTTATATTATTTGAAAAAAAAAAATTGACAGAGTTTCGAGAGGATCTCATCAGAATTAATTTAAAAAAAAAACCAACGGAATTTGGGCGAGAAACCCATCAAAATTATTTTTTTAAAAAAATAAATTGAAGAGATTCCGAAGGGAATCCCCGCCATAACTAATTAAGTTTTTTTTAAAAAATTAATTAACATGAACCGACGAGATTCTTGGAACCCCATTGGGATTAACTGATTAAATTTAAAATTTAACATAAATTGAAACAAGTCGGAATTAATGATTTTGTTTTAAAAATTTTATTAACACCGACGAATTTTCGAAGGGAATCCCGTCAGAATTGGTTATTTATCCTTTTCAAAATCCACCTTTTCGGATGGGATTTCCCTAAAAAAACCTGTTAATTTTTTTTTTTTCTTCTTTGTGTCTTCTTTTTCTTCGAAATACCATCGGTTGGTCATCAGTCCGTGAATTCTTAGGAGGAGTTTTCCTACCGCCCGCCGACTATTGTAATTCCGTTCGGAATGAACTCCAGTTGGATTTCATAGAATTTCTTGTAGTGAGAGCAAATGTCTGAGTTTGGTCAAAATATAAAATGTTATATGTAACAATATATATTGCCCTTCTTTCGTCATTGGTTGTTTATATATGAGGTGGAGGTCTTGGTAAAAACTCCACGAATCCTCCGATATATATATATATATATATATATATATATATATAGGAAAAATTACATCCAGGTACCCTACATTTAGCCATAATTACAAATCAGGACCTATTCTTTCATTTTTTACATATTAGTCCCTA